>APFE031584729.1:6452-36748 GCA_000404065.3 Pinus taeda
CATGTGCTGGTGTGTGCTCCGTGTTATTGAAACAACAGATCGATCAAATTGCCAATACACAAACATTTTAAACAGAAAGACAATAGAGAAATACAGTAAGCGGTACTAGACACAAACAGTTTTTAATAAGAAGTTCACTGTATTCTCCAGGGCTGCGTCTTTGGTCCAGCTTCAGTGTTGGCCTGGGTTTATTGTGTCTTACAGCAAAGAATTTACAATGCAGAGACTCAATATGAGTTCTCCTGACAGCAGATTTTGCTTGGTAGGGTGATTCTTGGATTCCCCAAGCCACTCAAAGTTCACAGACTCTTTTTCTACCTACCAGCTTTGTGACCTTTGGTCTACAGTGGAAAAAGCCAACTATGGTACTCAATCCAGACAGATCCCTCTGTGGGAAGGCTCGAATCTTCAAGCTCTCTGGTGCTCGATGCTGCCTGTGGTCAGCTCGACCCTCTGTCTCCTCTGCTTGGCTTTACTGCTATCTGTGTTCAGTGCTCCTCTCAAGGTTCACTATTCACTGTCTCTCCAGTCGCTCCGATTCTTCTCCTAATTCTCCTTCCTCTTCTTCAACTATCTCTTTGTTCATGGCTTTAACCAGTCGATCCTATGCATGTTCGGTTCCTCTCCCGCCTGCGCCGATTCTCCTCTGGCAGCTATGCTTGGAGTTCCCTGTTCAGCATCAGCATGAACACTCAGGGAGTGCCACATGTCTCCATCTAACTAGTAACAACATGCTTCGTCGTCTCGTTCCTCTAGTTAAGTTGCAAATACGCCCTTCCTCCACCGTGGCGGTCAACGGATTCCAAATCCCTTTAAAATCGCAGCTTATTTCCCTGTGGATTTCGTTTCTTTCCATCAGGCGCAATCTCAGCCGTCTGATCTAGGCTCCTCCAGATCCAACGTCGTACGCATGTCGAGCGCGGTTAACTTGCTCGACCGTTAACGCGCAATCACGACGATTTTTCTCACCTCCGCTGCCACGCGTCGATCGCTAATTGTGATCGTTCCGCTTTCTCTAAAACCGCTTACCGTTCAAGGGCGTCCCAATCAAACCGTCGATTTCCAATCCATGGGTCCCACCGTTGTACATTGGCGCTTTTACCTTTTTCGCCTGCGATCCTCTGGCTCCCAACGTCACTGAGTGCTTAAGGCTCCCCATTTCAGCCCTGCTCGCGTAGTTAAGCGTTAATCACGTATCAAAATCGCCTCCTTTTCCCAATCCAGAGCTCCCAAGGGCTATTTTGGCCTCGTGCGCAATCTCCATGGGCCTCGGTCAAAGCGCTTTGACCGAGGTGCTTGTCGTTTCGCCCCAGCTACCATGGCCACTAGTTTAGGGGGTTTTGACGCTGTTTTGAATTTCATTAAGGATTTGTTTCGTCTCGATGCAGTCAAGGTGCTTTGTCAATCGTTTATGGATCCAATTCGGATCAATGATAGTTTTATTTTCAAATTCTAAGCTTAATTGGTGTAATTTTGTATGATCCCCATTTTGTGTTGTCGAGGTGGGTTGAGTTGTACTCTGCGTGACATAGGCAGCAATATTTCTTATACATGTGGAAACCACTAAGAGTTGCTCCCTGTTGGTAGTTTGGAGGTGTCCATCCATTTGGCGATTGCATGGGCAAGAACATTTCAAACACGCAGATATCACATGAAAATATAAGAAAACAATGAAGTGGTCTCCTGTAGACCAATATGTTGTTAGTTGTTTTTGGAATGTGGATCATGGCTAAGAGGACATGAAATATTTTTGGTTGGGCCTCACTATAAGTTGGTGTTGTTGTAACAATTCTTTTAGTCCCATTCAACCTATAGATTAAACCTTGCTCTATCTTTTTGAGACCGATTATGTTGGTTGTACTTGTGAACTCTACAAACCATGTATAGAATGAGATTGCACTCTTGTCTGTGTATATTATTGTGTGATTGCAAATTGTTCTAACAAACAATTTGAATTTGTATACTCATGTTAGTGATTAACATTAAAGTGTTCTACTTTGATTTCCTTAAAGTTGTCAATCAAGTGGTGTATATTGTCAAGGCAAGTATATTGGTATAATGATTTCAAGTCCTTACTTCTTATAGCCCAGGATCTTAAATTGTCAATCGATTGAGTATAATGTCGAGTGAAGTGAAGTCCACGAGACCAAGCAGTCTAAAGGACCTAAAACACCAAACACATCACAACTTCAAACATTTCTCTAAATCTACTCTCATGTCATGAATCTTAACCAAGAAGCCTCGCTTCCTCAAACAACTTGTTCAAACAATCCACCTTCTGAATACTTTCAAACCGATTACAAATATCCTCATTAGTTGGACAATCCATAATGTAATGCCAATCTGTTTCAACCTCTCCTTTCCTACAGAAGACGCTGATTATTTCTTCCCAGTCTTCTTTTGGAGTTATCCATCTACCCATTTCACATCTGAAACCCAGTCTTCAACTATGTTATTAATAATCTAGCCTTTCTTGTGATTTGGGCACCCAAATATATCTTCTCATCATGAGACCATATCAGGTTGAAATATTTGACATATAGTGATAACATAGTCTTCAACTGTGTCATTAATAATATTGTCTTTCCTGTGATTTGGGCACCCAAATATATCTTCTCATCATGAGACCATATCGGGTTGAAATCTTTGACATATAGTGATTGTTATCGACCAATCTACTTTTCCCACATGGTAGTCCAAAATTTTTCAAACACCCATTTTTTTATCTTCTCTTTAGAGTTAGGACAATCTTGTCACTTAATACCCCACTTACCCAACCACCACTTGTCATTTTGCTTCCTCCAAGTTTTCTTACTCCTCTTTAACTCTTCTCTAACAACTATTTTAAGCCAGCGATGCTCATTCATGCCTTCAACCTTAAAAAAACTTAACAAGTGAAAGATAATTGAAGCCTCCATTAGAAACAAACAAACCTCATCGAACAGAATCTCAGAAGGGGCCATTGATTTCACTGTGAAATTATTAGTGATGAAGTGTGATGCAGGGAAAATTGACTTTTCCTGCTATGTTCACTTCCGCAAACCTGCAATTTTAAGAATAACGAACAATGATGTTTCTTTTCCAACAATCACAAAACTAATAATCCATAATTTTGTGTTAATTCAACAATTCAAACTTCATTGGATTGCATTGATATGTCAAATCACAAAACAACGTTCCATGCTTTCTTTGAAATCAAATAGTTAGATCACACTTCACATAGAATTCTTATATTCATAAATATGCATGAACTCTCATTCATTAAACTAGCTTTGTACATACATATGCCTAGAGGCATTCATTATCTTTATTCACTCTCTATGGCTTGATCATCTTTATTCACTCTCTATGGCTTGATTCACATTCATTTGACCATTCGTTCGCATTCCCCGTAGGCTTACAAGTAGAATTAAGAAATGCAATATCTTCTCTAAAACCTAAAAGCACTCCATAAATCACTTCATAAATCAACTTTTCCAAATCCCAAAATCACTACATAAAACCACTCTATAAATCATATGTTTCTAAATTGTAAAGTCACTCAAACTATCCTTAAAATTTCTCATACTTTTCAAGGTAAATTCTCACGCTAAAATCTTATCTATTCTTTCTTATCTCTATCCATAGTTGGTTTAGAAAGAAGAAATTAAAATTATTTACAATAAGGAATTAAAATTCATTTTCCATGTTAAAACTTCGTTTTGAGTTGTCTCCGAAAAGCTTGATAACTTGGAAGCTCTAATGCTCCTACATCAAACTCCCAAGGTAGAAAAAAATTTCATGGTCTCCAACGCATGACTTGCTGATAACATCCTCCTCGATTCCATACATAATTTTGTTGTTGATCATTGGTTGTCATGTTGTTGTATTGTTGTTGCATTTTAAATTCCACTATAATTATGTTTTTACCTCCTTGGTTGATATCTAGTTGTTTTCACCATGTCTTTGCTCACTATTTCAAATGAAATTTTTCCCACCCACGAAAACAAACAAAATATACAGCCATCCAAGCATACTTTTAGCTTCATTCCATGCTTGTAAAGTTTCTCTTTGAACTCTTTGTTTCACTTCAATCTGCTAATCAAAATCTATCTCTATGTTCCTAACAAACTCTTTCTCCTTTGACTTTGTTGCTTCTTCATTCACAACAACTTTTGCAAATTGTTCACCCTCGATTTCTATTCCACTCGCATCAATTTGGTAACTAATAATCACTTTTGTTGTACCTGCATGCACACAATCAGCGTGAAGACCAAAAATTATCTCTAACCTTGGCTCATCATTCATTGTAAGCATCGCATTCAAGTATTGTTCCTCCTCTCTAATGAGAACAAAATTTGAACTTTGTTATCCTCTATCTTCCTCTTTCTTCATGACAACTTCAAAGGGATGTTCATCATCAATAACCCCTGTAACCATAAACAAACCATCAAGAAAAACATAAGCCTTTTCAACCTCATTTGATGTCTCAAACATCAAATATCCACCAACATGGATTTCTCCTTACTCAAGTTCACCTCTGTGAATTGCCTCCTCATTCTCAGTGTGATTTGAGATCTTCCTTTAACCTGTCTCAGCTTTTTGTCTTTGTGTTTTGGCCCATAATATTTCAATAGACCACTTAACCCTTTTCCTTAGGTTCCACCCATACCTTTGGTTCTCCTCATTATGTTGTAGCAATTATGTAAGCACATTCAACTGTGCTTTTATCTCAACAAGTTCTCTCTCATATTCTTCATCACTCAGTTTCCTTATGTCAACCGCTTTGGCATCTTTGTGGCTTCCCTTTGAATTCTTCAAATGACTTCCCACAGTCATCTTCATCTTCCACTTTCATGAGCTTCTCCATGCCCACTCTTACATCTAAATCACCTCTACAATAACAAACCTCTTTCATGCTACACATGCATCACCAAGCTTTTCATCCGAGCTCAAATTGTCGGACTGTTGCCATTCTTGGTCGCCTGCTCTAGAACCCCTTTCGAGCACTCCTAGCTATCAAGTTTTTGCAATCACTCTTTTTCCTCCTTCACAGCGAAATTATCTATTAAAATTCCTTTGCTGCAATTCTCATATCACTATTGCTACCAACTCTTTCCTTGTTACTATCTGCAAACATATTTGAGCAAATTTTCTCGCTCTAATACCATGCAAGAAAAATTGATTTTTCATGTTATGTTCACTTTTACAAACCTGCACAAACCTGCAATCTTAAGAATAACAAACAATGATATTTTTTCTAGCAATCACAAAACTATCCTAAAAATAACAAACAATGATATCTTTTCGAGCAATCACAAAACTAATAATCCACAATTTTGTGTCCATTCAATGATCCAAAATTTGTTGAATTGGATTGATGTCAATCACAAAACAAGCTTTCATGCTTTCTTTGAAATCAAATCATCAAATCACACTTCACATAGAATTCTTAGATTCGAAATTAAGCATGAACTCTCATTCATTAAACTAGCTTTGTACATAAATATGCTCAGAGATGTTCATTATTTCTATTCACTCTCTATGGCTTGATTTCACATTCATTTCACCGTTCATTCTTATTGCTCGTAGGCTTAAGATAAGTAAAATTAAGAAATGCAATATCTTTCATAAATCCTAAAATCACTTCATAAATCCGTTTTTCCTAAATCCTAACATCACTCCATAAATCATACATAAATCATATTTTTCAAAATTCTGAAGTCACACTCAACCTATCCCTAAAATCTCTCATACTTTTCAAGATAGATTCTCACACTAAAATCTTATCTATTTTGTCTTATCTTTATCAATAATTGTTTTAAAAAGAAAGAAATTAAAATTATTTACAATAAGAAAATAAAGGTCCTTTTCCATGTTGAAATGGAGTTGTCTCCAAAAAGTTTGATGACTTGAAAACTCTAATGCTCTTGCATCAAAGTGCTTTGATGAGTTGTCTCCACTTGTGGTTTTACTACTCCTCCAAACTTCACATTCATAGAGTACAATTAGTGTAACCAACAACCAAAAAAGAGTTTTCTTGGTCTTCCAGTCACATAATTCTACTTTCCTACATCTACTATGTAAAAGGTAAAAAACTCTTCATCCCCCCTGAATCCTTCTAGCTCTACATGTCTCCTAATTGAGCCCTATTGTAAAAAACTTCCTAAATACTTGTATTCTTCCACTATTTCCACAGGTTTCCCCTCAAAAATAAAATTAACCTACTACTTTTCCCACCTCAAGGAGAAGATCATGATCTTGGTTTTGTTAATGTTTACTTGCATGCCAACCTCTTAGCAAAAGATCTCTAAGGCCTTCAAATGCTCTCTCAAACATTGAGCCGATTTTGCAATTAAGATAAAGTCATCAGCATACAAAAGAAGCCTTACCACATGTTTGCTAATTGCATACCCTCTCCACTGTTACTTCTTAACCAGTGTTCCAACTTATCACTATATAAGCTAAACAACGTGGGGTAAAGAGGGTGCCTATGCTTGACCCCAATGTCATTACAATTGCTTTATTCACTTGGAATTTCAATCTCTTCCATCCTTCTCCAAAGCTTGTCTCTTGGAAGAGAAAAAAAAAGCTTTCTTGAAATCAACAAAGCAACAAAAGGCCTCCTCACTTTATATGCCCTAGACTTCTTCTAAGAAATGCCTAAAAAGTGATACAATGATCAATGGTAGAATGTCGCGGCCCAAAACCAACTTGACTTTTTGCTCTTTTACCTTTATTTTCTACCCAATTAATGATACTACACTTCATGCTTTAAGTAGCTTTCCAAAAAGACAATTAACCATAATAGATCAGTAATTGGAGTGAATATTAATGTCTCCACTTTATAAAGAGGGATAGCAACATTAGTTGTCCATTCAATTGGAAAATTGCTTTGCATGATATTGTTGAAGATCCTTTTGATAATCAAAGCTAAGATTTCAACCCCCCACTTTAAAAATTTTGCTTACAATCCTTCAATGACTTGAGCTTTACCATTTGCCAACTTTTTTATACCAATTTTGACATCTTCTTTAAGGTCTTGAGGATTAAAGGGATCACCATACTACTACCAATGTTCTCTATTGTTGCACTATTCTCTTCACTTTCTGAGTTGACTTTTGCTAATTGAAATTGATGTTCAAAAGTAATAGCAAAGAGCTCTTGAATTTTCTGATTCACAATGACTATTTGCATGAACTTTGTTATGTAAATATTGGTTTTGCTCTACCTGCATCCCACTTTTGTGCATGCCCAACTTAATAAAGAAAGACATATGATCTAACTTCATCCCAATAAAACAAGCTCCAATATTGAGCTTGACAAATTAAAAAATAAACCTTTGAGAACAAATCACATAATCCACCAAACTTGTTGCCCATACTCTCATCACTACCTAATTGCATAAACATATTGTTTGTTGCCCTTGCATTAAAGTCACCAATCAAGACTATATCTCCTAAGTCTTGAGGGCAAAACTATCTTTCTTCATTGCAACTTAAGGTAAGGGTCTTCACTATCTAAGTTTGCCTTTTTGTAAAACTTTGAATTTTTTGGAGCAAAGTAAGATGCAGTGAGCCTAATTATTGCATTATTGTTTGTTTTATTAAACTGTTGTTTGTTTTATTAAACCATATAAATTACTTACTCTTTTTCCACTTTTACAATCACACTCCAACTTTCTCTTATTAAAAGAGTAATTCCTCCATGCCCTTTACCTATTACGAATTTTTTATTTCATATTAAAACTTTAGTGTACCATTCAAATTTTAGAACCTACAACCATCATGCTCATGATGGTCCACAAGAAAAATGATGTCTTTCACCTCTATTATGAGCCCCAAACACAGTGCTCTCCTCCCACAATTACAATTTACCATATTTAGATACTCCCAAAAGGCCTTGAATCCCTATTTTTTATTCTATTTTTGATTTGATAATGTTCATTGATTTGAGCTTTCTCATTATTTAGTTTGATTTCACTTTCTCCCTTGCCTCCATTCTTCTAATTGTTCAAATGCCAAGTCATCATTCAAGTTAATATGAGTGCCTCTAAACATCCCCTATTCTTTAGGATAACCATCTTATTTTCTGTACTTGTCAAAATAACTCACATGTTTGTTACTTCCATTTTATGTTTTCGTGCCAATCTTATTTGCTCGATTGATATATGTTCTCTTTCTCTCCAAAGTCCTTCAAACCCGTGATAATTATTATTTATAGTCTTGTCTTTTTCTTCTCTTACTTGCCTTTTGATTTGCTCTCCACAATTTCCTTCTCTTGCCTTTTGATTTGCTCTCCATAATTTCTCTCTTACTTGCTTTTTGATTTTGCTCGACTAAAGGTTCTTGCCTTTTGATTTTGCTCGACTAAAGGTTCTTGCCTTTTGATTTTGCTCGACTAAAGGTTCATTTACCACTTGTGCCCAAAATTAAGCATCTTCCATTTGTTGTCTTATAGCTTGCTTTCTCTCAACTCCGTGCTATATTGGTATAATGAATTCAATTTCTTACCTCTTATAGCCCAAGATCACTTCTCAAACTCATATGTAGTAGCAAATTGTTATAATGATTCAAGCCTCGTTTTCAAGCAACGGTAAGTCCAAAAATTGACTTGTTTCAGGGCTTAAGAAAGTGGCCTTAAATCCTGAAAAATGTTGCTCTATCGTTTCGGGTTAGTAATCGTTTCAAGACTCCATAGTGGTTGCTTGATCACATGAAAATCACACCCGGATTATAATGAATCCATATGCTTCTGCATTTGCACGTTTCATCACTTGGGAAAATTCATATGCTTCTGGATTTTCACTTTTAATCGCTTTGTTTTCTTATTTTCTTTCATGGCTGGGAGCCTTCTTTTAATCGCTTTGTTTTCCTAGTTTCCTTTGATGGTCAAACCCGGATTATAATGAATCAATATGCTTCTGCATTTGCACGTTTCATCACATGGGAAAATTCATATGCTTCTGCATTTTCGTTTTTAATCGTTTTGTTTTCCCAGTTTCCTTTGATGGCTGGGAGCCTTCTTTTAATCGCTTTGTTTTTCCTAGTTTCCTTTGATGGGGAGGCTCTGATTCTAAGCACTTTTTTAATACACTTAGCCTTGATTAAAAAGGGTTCTTTAAAGCTTTAGCCCTGATTAAAAAAAATGGTAGTGACCATTGATCTCGAATCGTAGTTAGCATGAAATACACTACTTTTACTTTAATTTTCAACCAATCATTTTTAAACAATAATCTGAAATAAAAGCAATACATATAAGCACTCCTCTTCACAGTACCTACATCGACAGGCCGCCGACCCCCAAAATTTCTTTACCACTTACATTGCAAAATTGCATGCATTCTAGACTACGGAAAGTATAGGTCGATGACAAAAAATCAGATGTAATATCCTTTCGCAAAAGGCAACAAAATTGTTGATATGTCCGAAACCCATCACCGAGGATTCTAATCTACATTTCCACATTCGCCACAAGGTGTAAACCAAATTGCGGTAAACCTTGTTAATAAGGCCTACGCCTAACATTTACAAACAGATTCATGTTAGGTTCAGGTCAGACTAAATGCAGATAATCGGGCAGCAGAGGGTTACTTCATTTTTACAGATGTAATATTGAAAAACAGCATGGAAAGATGAGGACTACCTGCACCCTGGAACAGAAAGACCCTATGGAGCTTTACTGTCCCGGGATTGGTTCTTCTTGCGCAGCTTAGGTGGAGGGCGAAGAAGGCCCCTTCTGCGAGATCATGAAAGGAAAAAAATCCCTAATAGTTTTTAAGAATAGTTTATCTATCACACTGTTTTATTTGATTCAACAGTAAATATGGCTCATTTTCAGGACACGGAAATCATGGAAGAAATGATAGAATAATCTAAACAAATTTAGATTCATCATTTGTCCTGGATAATGGAGATGATCCACACTGTGTTAAATCCCAACATTACCCCATTATCCACACTTGCTGAATCTAAACATTACCCAAATAAAACAAGTGTCAAATCTAAGCTTTTAAGTGTCAAAGGACGAAATACATCAAGCAAATGAAGAATCAAGCAAAAACGAAGCAATATGAATGAAGAAGCAATTTCTCCCACAGGCTTAAACATTAAGAAGCAATATGAACGAAGAAGCAATTTCTCCCGTAAGCTTAAACATTGCCCCAAATATTTACCCTAAATAAAACAAGTTTCAAATCTAAGTTTCTAAGTGTCAACGAACCAAATACATCAAGCAAATTAACTAAATGAAGAAGCATGTCCCATAAGCTGAAGATAGCTGAAGATAGCCTCGTAAACGTTAAAATAATTTCTTTCTTTCCTTATAATTAAGACCAGTGTAATTCTTTCTCCTTTCTTTGTAATTACAACCCAAAAACAAACTTTCAAAAGCGTCATCCACTGGATTCCACTGGATTATTTTAAGAGATTTAAAAAAAAAACCAAACAAATCAAAAGAATCACAATTCAGCTCGCAACTTCGGTATATAAAATCAATTCATGGCATTAAAACAGAACACTTGAAGACTAATAGTTCTGGTAGTCGATCCAGCATTCATCTTTACATCAAATGGCCTTCCATTCTCCTTATAAGGAGCCCACCCATCTAAACGTATGTCTATGACAATCAATACACTAATGCATGGCAACAAACAACCGAGATCCAATATAAAACATATGAAAGCAATAACAGGGGCAATAAAACAACCCACAATACTTTTAGTTATTCTGCTCAGAATGAACATATGTCTCATCGATGGTGTCCATCTCCGAAGTCTAACATGTGTAATATTTGTAACATTCATCATCGCAGAAAACCCACAACGGAAAATCCCAGAAACTAGCTCTCATCTTATTGGTCGTTCAGCAAAGTATTAAAGCTCAGCATAGCGTATAATGCCCTAGGGCATATAATCCTCGAGCCTTTTTTCCAGAAATTTGTATAACAGAAGAAGGAAAAAGAGAAACACCTTCAAGCCTCACAGAACAAACCCTATGGACGATATTTCACAAATAACACATAACGAGGTCACTAGAGACTTAAATACTAGTAATCACAAGATATCATGTTGTTGCAGTTATTTAAATCATCATTTGATCGCCTCGCGGCCTCTGAATGCTTCAAAACATAACAAAAATAGTGAGAAAAAACGAACAAAAAAAAAACATTTATGAAACAGAATCAGAAACTGAACCAAAACACAGACGAACAAACAGAGAATTCGAATCTGGCCATGAAAATCCCTTAAACAAATAAAACGTAGAGGCAGAAGGGACAAAGAATTCAGACCTGGGTATGCAACTTTAAATTTATTTGAAGAATAATGAAAGAAAATAAATAACCGTGCTACCAATTCTCGTATAATTAAAAGTCCAAAGACAGGAGCGAGACATCCCTCGAGAGAAATAATCACAAAAACAAAGTCATTCAAAAGAGACAAGATGACCTGCCAGTAAGAACATCAACCTACCATGAAGCCATGAAATATCGCCTTCGATAGCCTTCTTACGATCTTGAAATCTCCTTCATTGATCGATATATGTAGAAAAAGACAGGGTTTGCCGCTATAACGCTGCAACCCTAACTCTAACCCTCGCTTGCTTGTATGTTTTACTTCGTTTCAAACATGAAATATATTCTAAAATGTGATCATACCCACATATCGCTTCATTGGTTGGGTAAGAGAGGAGGTGATATTTCCTCGTGAACGTTCAGTTCTTGTAGGCCAGGTTAGACCCTATAAAATAATAGTGGTTGCTTTTAAAGTATAACGATGTTATTTTTTTAAATAAATTTAATAAAAATATGGATAATCAGAGAGTTTCACCAAGATTCAAAGTTGTGTTCGGTGGAAAAATGTTTAGATGTTTTATTCAATTTAGAATCAAATTATAATATTGAAAGAGAATACTAGATTATTGGAAAAAAAAAAAAACATTTTTTTGTCACAGTGAATTCCAACAATTAAAGGAAAGTTTATTTTACTATGAGCTTAGATGGGTATGCAAGTTATTATAGCACTGGTTAACTTCCTGAGATAGATTTGGATTCCTAACATTTATCTAGATCAATAGTAGACCAAAAACGGATGTAAACCCAAATAACTCTAATCCTAGATATTCCCATAGCTAAAAAAACAAACAAAAATTCAAAAAGTGAGGGCCACCCTCATAGTCAAAATATCCCTATACCTGTGTAGCAAGCCATGCAAAAAAACAGAGTATTTGATCTTTCTTAGCACCTGAACGCAACCTTCCTTTGATAAAGAATCAAACACATTGTTATTTTCTCGGAAGATATGTGAGACAGGAATTTGTTATTTTCTCTGAAGATATGTGGGACAGAAATCTAACTTTCTCGGAAGACATTGTTATGTGAGACAGAAATCCTAATTTTCTCGGAAGACATTGTTATTTTCTCGGAAGATATGTGAGACAGAAATCTTAACGAAAGACGTGATTAAAGAGTGGGTTTTATCCAACTAGTGAGATCTAGAGACAACTAGTGACATCTGGAGCATCTAGAGACAATTAGTGAGATCTGGCAAATCCTAACTTTCTCGGAAGACATTGTTATTTTCTTGGAAGATATGTGAGACAGAAATCTTAACGAAAGACGCGATCAAAGAGTGGGTTTTATCCAACTAGTGAGATCTAGAGAATCTAGAGACAACTAGTGACATCTGGAGCATCTAGAGACAATTAGTGAGATCTGGAGCATCTAGATCTGGAACATCTAGAGACAATTAGTGAGATCTGGAACATATAGAGAAGATCTATGATTTTCTCATTAGATAATCACTTTAAAATCACCATATATCAATCTCAACAATGTCCAACTATTTGGCACAAAAATATATGCCAAATGTATGCCCCACAGTGCCAAGATATATGCTCCGGTATCAGAGCCAAGAAGAGCTCTGAACTTGTAAAACTCTCCAGGACTCATCATAATTGTTGCATCTCATCATAATTAGCATCCCATTGTTGCATCTTTCATCTCCATGATGAAGATGCCCCGTCAAAGAAACCAACTAGAACATGTTCCATAAGTCCTTTAAAATATATCTTTTGTTTAAAATATTTCCTGTAATAAAACCCTTCTCCATAATGTAGGTTGCAATCTTGATATTAAATCCCCTGACATTCGGATCTCTCTGGTCAAGAATCTCTTAGCACTTCCTCATATGACAAATGCCCCGTAATGACAAATGCCCCGTAGTATGTATAAAAGAAGAGCTATGAAATCCTTATTCTCTGCAAACCATTGAGACAGAAAATCACCCATAGAGGACTCATTCCACACTAAATTGATATGAAAAATGTTAACGGCCTTAGTCCGGATAGCGACAGCGATAGCACAAGGGCACAAAAGATAAATATGTGAGACATCTCCCAAGAAAGCCTAACAAAGAGCGCATTTACCAGGGCCTTGGAAGCCTCTTTTAATTAGATTGGCGAACGTGGCGAACGTGAGGATTTTATCATAAACCATTTATCAACAAAAATATTTAGGAAATATCCCAACTCCCCAGTTTTTCCAGTTTTTGAAACCTGCGTAGACTCGAATCCATCATATTGCCCAGTTACAAGAATTGATAAATCCCTTTTACCTCAATCTGATCCTTAACGATGCTTCATTCCATGACAGCTTAGTGTCCTTTGTTGTTAATGTGATGCCAACCATTTTCAGGTGAAAATTTATGCATCCCATTCTTCAAAAAAATCACCAGAGAAACCCATGTTTTTCGTCCATGTTTTTGAGTTAAAAGAGCTATGATGTAGATAGTTTATTCATCACACTGTTTTATTTGATTTGAGTCACCAATAAATGTGGCTCATCTGGCTCATCTTCAGGACACGGAAAACATTAGAATAATCTGAATAAGTTTAGATTTCTCATTTAGATAATGGCGATGAACTAAACGTGCTGGATCCAAACATTACCCCAAATAAAACAGTGTCAAATCTAAGATTAAGTGAAAAGAACACTATTATACATTCACTTGTATTTATAAAATACAATTACACCCCATCTGACTACAAAAACAAACTTTCAAAAGCGTCATCCACCAGATTTTTAAGAGATTTGAAAAAAACCCAACAAATCAAACGAATTACAATTCAGCCTCGTAACTTCGGTATATAAAATCAATTCATGGCATTACAACAAAATGCACTTAAAGACTGATCGTTCTGGCAGTCGATCCAGCATTCATCTTTCCATCAAATGGCCTTCCATTCTCCTCATAAGGAGGACACCATGTATACGCATGTGTCTATGACAATTAATCCATTAACTATAATAATCTATGCATGGCAACAAACAACAGAGCTCCAATATAAAACATATGAAAGCGATAACAGAGGCAATAAAATAACCACAATACTTTACTTATTCTGCTCAGAATGAACATTTGTCTCATCGATGGTGTCCATCTCCGAAGTCTAACATGTGTAATATTTGTAACATTCATCATCACAGAAAACCCACAACGAAAACTCCCAAAAACTAGCTCTCATCTTATTGGTCGTTCAGCAGAGTATTAAAGCTCAGAAAAGCGTATAATGCCCTAGGGCATATTATCCTCGAGCCTTTTTTTCAGAAATTTGTATAACAGAAGAAGAGGAAAGAGAAAGCCCTTCAAGCCTCACAGAACAAAGGCCTAAGGACGTTATTTCACAAGAATCACATAGCATGGGATCATCAGAGACTTAAATACTAGTAATCACAAGAATCATGTTGTTGCAGTTATTTAAATCATCATTTGATCCCCTCATGACCTCTGAATGCTTCCAAATATGACCACATACCGAAAATAGCGGAAACAAACAATCATATTAATGAAACAGAATCAGAAACTGAACCAAAACACAGAGACGAACAAGCAGAGAAGTCGAATCTGGGGATGAAAACCCCTTTCCAAAACAAAACAAAAAACGCAGAGGCAGAGGGTATAGAGAATTCATACCTGGGCATACAACTTCAAATTTATTTAAAAATTAATGAAAGAAATTAAATAACCATGCTACCAACTCTCGCATAATTAAAAGACCAAAGACAGGAGCGAGACACATTCCCTCGAGACCGAATAATCACAAAAATAAAGTCATTCAGAAGAGATACCATGACCCGCCAGTCCAGGAACACCAACATACCATGAAACCCCTATCGCTTTCGATGGCCACTTACGATGTTGAACTCTTCTTCATTGATCGACATATGTAGAAAAAGATTAACGGTTTGCCGCCATAAGGCGGAAACCCTAACCCTAACCCTCGCTTGCTTGTATGTTTTACTTCGTTTTAAAGATGTAAATAATACTAAAATGTGATGATAGCCACATATCAATTCATTGGTTGGGTAAGAGAGGAGGTGATATTTCCTCGTGAACGTTCAATTCTTTTAGGAGACCCTATAAAATAGTAGTGGTTGTGGTTGGGTAAGAGAGGAGGTGATATTTCCTCGTGAACATTCAATTCTTTTAGGAGACCCTATAAAATACTAGTGGTTGTTTTTTCAAGCAGAACGAACCTTTTTTTAAAAGGAAATTTAATAAAAATCTGATGGATAATTAGAGAGTTTCCCCCGATTAAGTTTTGTGGAAAAATGTTTGGAAGTTTTATTCAATTTAGAATTAAATTATAATATTAAAAATTTAATGAGAATTCTAGATTATTGATCAAAGAGATTTAGAACAGTTGATAAGGGAGTGCACTGTTAAGGCGCTTCGTAAGCAAAGGTTACCGGTTCTAGTCTCGCCGATACCTAAAAATCCAGCATGGTTTCCGCTGGTGTGGCTCAGGCTGGCTGCAATCCCCGGGTGACTTTGACGGTTTAGACGCCCCTGAGTCGTGTCCTCTCAGCGACAGGGTAAGAGTGATTTTCAGGATTCACCCACTTATCAATCAAAAAAAAAGAGAATTCTAGATTATTGAATTTTTTTTATTTTTGTCACGTTGGATTCTAACCATTAAAGAAAAGTTTATTCCGAGGAAGCCTAACAAAGAGCGCATCTACTAGGCCCCTAGAAGCCTCTTTTGATTAGATTGGCTCACATGAGGATTTTATCGTGGACCACTAACCAACAAAAACATTTAAGATTTTAGGGAATACCCCAACTCTGTGATTTCTAAAACCAGCGTAGACTCGAATCCATCATATTGCCTTGTGATAGGAATTGGTAAATCCATTTTACCTCAATTTGATCCCTAACGATTCCTACATTCCATGACAACCTATTGTCCTTTGTTTTTAGTGTGATGCCAACCATCTTCAAGTGAAAAATATATGCATCCCATTCTTCAACAAAAGCACCAGAGAAACCCATGTCTTTCGTCGATATCCAAGACGAATGATGGAAGCTTAGTCCTTTGTCGATATAAATATCTTTCAACCTACAGAAACCATTGTTGTGTAGTAATTCAAGAAGAGGAAGAGACAATGTATATGGGTTGTGCATCCCTTTAAGCGTTGCCATACCAATTTCTACCATCAAACCAGAGCCTATTTCCCATCTGATGTTGCCAAAAAGCTAATGTTTAGTTTTCATAAGGCTTCTCCAAGGCATGGATGCCATTTTTTACTAAGGCTCCCTCCCTAACCCAATTGACCAATGAATGGCTCCTTAAGTACTTATCCTTTATGATTTGATTCCATATTCCCCCTCCATTTATAGCCCTCCATAAAAAATTTAAAGCATCTCCAAATTGAAGGTTTCCAGATTTTTTATACCTCATCCGCCTTGATTCACTTTTCTAGTCAAAGTCTCTAATCTAACAAGAGGAATTTTCCTATAATTTCCAAAGCTGACCCATAGAAAACGCATAATGATAGACTTAATTTTTATGATGACAACAGATGGAAGTTTAAAAATGTGCATCCAGTAAATAGCAATATTTTGTAGCACTGCCTTAATCATGATGACATGTCCACCAAAGGATAACCATTTGAAAGAACGCAAACCCTATCTCTTCTCAAATTTCTTCAACAACCAAACCCACTCACTTATCTCATAGAAATCTGGCATAATAAAGAATCCAAGGTATCTAAAGCCCATATCTAAAGGAAGAGATTTAACCTCGAATAGGTTGGAAATTTCTCGCATCAAAACAATCTCATGATCTGACACTATAAGAGCAGGTTTCTCCTTATTCGGGAGAAGGCCTGATGCATCTCCAAAATCATTTAAAATCTATAAAAAGCCCTCCATTGCTTAATAGTACCTTTCCTGTACAGGAGAATGTGATCAATGAAATTTAAGTGAGACGGAGCGGTTTGCCTTGATAACCTACATTTAGAAATAATCCCCTTGGACCTAGTCACTCCTATGCTCCTACTCATCGCATCAATCACTATCAAGAACAATAGTGGAGATAGGACACAACCTTTTCTTAAACCTCTAAATGATCGGAAGAAATCCAATGGAAGCCCATTAATATTAACCGCCAAGTATGTTGATGTGACACATGCCATGATCCAATTAACTAACTGGACCCCCAAACCAATCTTATAGAGAATTAGTCTGAGAAATTCTCAGTCAATGCAATCATAGGATTTAATAGGTCTATCTTTAGTAGACATGCCTTGAGTTGCTTAGACTTTATGGAGCGAGCACACTCTTGTGTTATTACAACAACGTCATGGATTTGCCTTTGATCAAGAAAACCAAATATTTGAATGAGATGTGCTTTGGTAAAATAAGCTTAATCCGATTATCAATCAATTTTGATATAATTTTATATATTGTATTACAAAGAGATACAGGGCGATAATCAAAAAATGTAAAAGGATTTTCAACTTTTGAGATAAGAATGATAAAAGTAGAATTTAACAAGCCTGATATCAAGCACAACTGCTGAGATTTTTCCACCATGGTAGTTAGGTCCTTGATCATGATATCCTGAAATAATAGAAAGAGCTCCACGGACCAACCGCCTGGCCCTAAACTCTTATCCTTAGCCAAATATTTAATAACTCCCAATAACTCTTCCTTGGAAACTGACCTCCACATCATAGCTTTAGCCTCCTCATCGATCACATTCAGATAAAAAAAAAAAAGAAAAAAGAAAAAAAGAAAAAAAAAAGAAAAAAAAAAAAAAAAAAAAAAAAAATATATATTATATATATATATATATATATATATATATATATATATATATATATTAACAATACTCCATCTGGTTAATCACATTGACTCCTTCACTTACTCTATAGATATGCCTAAAATACCTAAATGTTTCCTTTTCTAAGTCTCCTTGTCTGGAACATGAATTCCCTACTTCTCTTTAATATGCCATATGGCATTTTTCTACCTCCTAAAAGACACGTGATTATGAAAAAACCGCATGTTTATGTAACACCCCACCCCACATTTACTTGCTTTTACAAGCTCCCTGAGATAAACATGAGTTGAGAGTTACTATGCATGAACCAACAATCAAGTTACAGTTATGGAAGTGGGGCCTATTATACTAACAACCTTTTGCAACCTCCCAGGGACACCTGATCATCAAGATGTCAAACAACATCCATTGGTGATATTTCCTTAGACTAGAACTACCCTTTTGACTCACTTCACAGCCCAACTACATGCATGCAGACTTGTGTATGTGGCCAAAAGGCTCCATCCACACACACAACCCATCTTTTGTGTTGCTATAGTCGAAGTTTCTCAATTAAGAGAGTGCGGCCAAGGAATTTGTTTTGGATTTTCAGGGCTAGCCTATAGGCCAACTACCTAAAACTGCCCATAACTTCCAAAGCTTCCCGCAGGAGTATTCTTGCATTGTTCTTGACTTAATCCCTACTCAAACTTGTTAAACATATGGTAATCATTTGTACAAACACTTTGTAAGCATAGTGCATATAGGTCATGAATGCATATATGTTCAATATTTCATAAGTTCGTTAAAGAATCATCAAGAAGGCTTGTCGCCCTCTCTTACCAGTTGCAACAACACACATTAGCTCATGTATTCATATAAAGTAATCAAGATCCCGTCAAACCATGTAATGGATCCATAACAAGAGCACATCATATAATGAGAAATATACCATGCATGTAACCATCATTTAACCAGATTGAAACCATGACAAACCAGTCGTAAAATCATACATTAAATTAAAACTTGTGTTCATTAATCTCAATAAGGAGTAACATATGATAACACATGCAAATTCCAACCAAGTAAGGGACTTCCACGTATGAACCGATCATAGATTAGGCTTAACCAAATATTTCTATCCAATCACCCTTGTGCATATTCCAAGCATGAATGTGGGGTCTCATGGGATAAACCAAATATAACCAAGCAAGGAATCCAAAGGTTAAACCACATCCACCCTCAAGTCATAGTGATGTCACCTAAACTAGTCTAGAGATCACCAAACTAGAACAAGCTTGGATGCTTCAAAATTTCTTCACCATGCCCAGAGGAATTTTCCTATCTTCACCCACCTATTAAAGGCTTCCCAAAGAAACCATCTCCACTCCCAACCCTTGAGATTCTCCTGAGACCATCTCACTTGGATCCAAAATATTCCAGTAATCTGAAGCTCAACCAAAAAGGAACCCACTACATCATGGTTATCCGAAAATGGAAAAGGTAAGGTTGTACACCACTATCAATCCAGGCAAATCCCATGTCAATGACAATAAAATAACCAAATAATCAAATGCATGCATCATGCACTTGAATCCTAGCGAAAAAATCACACATGCAACCTGTTACATGCAATTTCCTCCTATTTTAGTTGCTTTTCCAATCTTCTTCTTACGCTCCCTTGCTTTCCTTTGCTTGCTTTCTTGTGTCTTCCTTGTGCTTGCTTCCTCTTGTTGTAGTTGTCTCCTCTCCTCTTCTCTCCTCTTCTCTCCTCCAAGTGAATTCTAGAATGTCCAAGTTTGTGCAAGAGTGTGATAGAGTGTAATCAAAAGAGTATTGTGTGTGGAGCCTAATTATCTTATTGATTCAGAGCTCTTGTTTCAAGCAGGTGTATACCCTAGGAGGAATGTACACCCCTCCACATGAGGGGGGGAGGGGGGTGTGGCGGATGTAGGGGCTAGCGGGCCCCTGAAGCTATTAGATGAAAATTGCCTTGTAAAATATTGTAATTTCATAATGAATTAGAGCAGTTCATTAGGCGGATGATTTGATGGTAGAAGTTATGTTAATTTGGGGTTTTTTGCCCTAGAAGTAAACCCTCGGTTTATATGAGGGAATTTTATTACAATTGTGTATTATTATTCTGAGTGAGAAAGAGAGAGGAGACTGTGTGAGATCGAAGAGGAAATTGCAGCGGGTCTGTTGTAGGACCTAGGTTGTATCACTTCATTTTCCTGGATAATATAAAAGGAAGGACTCGTTGTTTCTCTATGGATGTAGCCCAAATTGGGTGAACCACATATATATGTGTCTCTCTTGTTTTATGCATTTATGTGTTTTTTGTTTCCACGATATTTTATGTGTTTCGTTTCTCTGTGATTTAATTTTCTAACAATTGGTATTAGAGTTGAAGGTGTATTTGGCTGATAAACTCGTAGGAGAGAAGGGTTCCTAGTTCAAGTGGGAGAAATGGCAGAAGATGGTAGGTTTAGGGTCAATAAATTTAACAACCAAGACTACCACTTGTGGAAGATGCAAATGGAAGATTATTTGTATCAGAAATATTTGTTCCTACCATTGAGTGGAAAATCAAAGAAGTTGATTAGTACGGCAGACATGGAATGGGAGGTTCTAGACAGAAAGGCACTAGGAACAATATGACTGTGTATGGCAGCGTCGGTGGCATTCAACATTTCAATGGAAATGAAAACAGAAGGTTTAATGATGACATTGGCCAAACTGTATGGAAAACCCTCAACCTCAAATAAGGTATTTCTTATGAAGCATCTATTTAATATGAATATGTCAGAAGGTGGATCTATTGTTGATCATTTAAATGAATTTAACACGGTTACCAGTCAGTTAAGTTTTGTAGGGGTAAATTTTGATGATGAAGTTATGGCTCTGTTATTTCTGTGTGCATTGCCAAAAAGTTGGAATGACTTAGTTATGGCTATAAGTAACTCTATATATGGATCTAGTACTTTAAATTATGATGATGTTGTTATTGCTATCCTTTGCGAGGAAATACGACGGAAAAGCTCCGATGAGACATCAGGTAATGCTTTGACTGCAGAGACTAGGGGAAGAAAAATGTAAAGAGGAAGGAACCAAGGAAATCGCAGTAAGTCAAGAAAAGGCACATCTAAATCGAGAGTAAGGATCATAGAAATTATTTGTAGATTTGAAATTGCTCATGAAATTTACTAAATCACAAGACTCAAACCTACTCTACTGCTTTGCGAAATTCCATTCACAATCTATAACACAAATCATAAACATGCAATAAGAAATAACACAAATGCACAATATTTTTGCTAGGGTAAAGCAACTTCTAAAAACCCCTTCAACCTTTTATTCATTAATCAAGTGAGTAAGAGAAGCTATTACAATTATCAACTCAATGTGATAGCTCAACCTACAAAAGCAAATCTATTTGCTCCTACTGAATGACTAATATGGCTAGTACTTAACCAATTCATCACACCATGCCCCTATTTCCTTGTGCAATTCCTTACTAATGGGTCCCCTATCATTTAGGGAATTCCTCTAATTGGTTATGCAATTCCCAAGGATGGTCCACCTAACCTCATGCAACACCTGTACACTCAACTAGTTTACAATTGTTGGTAAATTAACTTGGAAACTCCGCCACTTTCCTCTAATTGGTTATGTAATTCCCAAGGATGGTCCACCTAACCTCGTGCAACACCTGTACACTCAACTAGTTTACAATTGTTGGTTAATAACCTTGGAAACTCCACCACTACTGGGCAGCTCAAATTCTTTGCATGCATGAGATAATTATTAGCTAATTGATCAATTAACTAGATGGTCTTTAGGTTAAACTGATTCCTTAATACTTAACTGACCACCAACTAGTTCTATTAATAGTTAGAACTAGTTTAACTAATTACAAAAAAAAAAGTCAACCAAGGCTCCTAAAATTTAGGAATCACTACATACAATTGAACTCCATGCCCTTAGCTCAAATTAACTGAGTTAATTGAGTGATAATAACCATGTCACCTCAGCTAACTCATCAAAGTTCTCTATAAAATTTTGAATTTTCCCAATTTCATTAAAAGGCAAAATCAAATTGAGACTTTCTTGTTGCATTTTTCAACACTCCCTCTCAGTAAGAAAGGGATTATCAACTGCCCTTATCTTGCACCTGTGGATTGTACTGCATGCAACACCTCTCACTTTTGTTGCTACTACTACAACATCTGCAATTGAGAAGCACAAAAAAAAACATGAACCAATTGTGTCTGCAACTGTCTACTGGGAAAATTGTGTTGTTGCTAACTCTGCTACTAATCCTCCTACTTTGCTATCAACACTCCTCTACACTCCTTAGTATATGACTAATTCTCCTACTACTAAATATTGTGGACCCCTCATAACAAGGCAATGATCAATGAGGAGAACGCCTCAATGGACCCTACCCAAATTTTTGCAACTCTTGGACTAAGGATCTACATCACTCCAACTCACTCCTCAAGGTATAGTTGCATGTGCTCTCTTTGCCCACTTGGCTCTAACTCTACCCCTACTAGAGGCCTTTTCTTTAGTGGATGTCTCCACTCTACCTCCTCTCTGCCTCTCCATTTGTGGCTTCTCTACAACTTCCTGAGGCTACTTCTGAGGCTCCATTTTGAGAGGTCTATCTTGCTCCCTCTAAACCACCATATCTCTAATCTTTGCCTTGCTCCTCAAGGCCGTGCATTCATATTCTACCTCAAGTGCATACAAGTTCTTGAATCAAACCCCGATTTGCTTCACATATCCTATGGCTATGTGTCTCAGGAATGATTTTCCTTTACTAAATATCTCATCATAACCATGGTCTTCTAAAACTGCATCTGAGATGAGATTTTTCTTTAGGCCTAGAATGAACATGACATCCTTGAGTAAAAAAGGGGATCTTGACTCCCTCTAAAAAGTGATTGTACCAATCCTGGTCACATTGTACCTCCCTTCATCCCCAAACTCAATATTCATTTGGAGTCCTTCTCCTTTAGGTCATTGAAAAAAATATGTACACCTTGTCATGTGGAACTAGGAACCAAAGTCCAAGTACCACGCGCTCCCCATCATTGCGCTTTACATGCATGCGATAAGGGTGAATTCAAGCTCGAACTATGAAGCCAAAGCTTCACTTGTTGCTCCTCCCATAGGCTCCTTCTTGCTAGACTTTTTGTGTGGACACTTTGTAGCATAGTGCTCGAATTCATGACAACTGAAGCATTTTATTTTGGACAAGTCTTTCTTCTTTCCCTCTTGATTGGATTCAACCTCACCTTGGGAATTCTTTCCCTTGGCCTTCATTCCTTTGTTGACTAGAGCAAAGTCCTCTTCCTCTTCTTTGGATGAGGTTCCATCTTTGGTATTCTGCCTTATTTCCTCCTGTACCAAATCAGACCATAAGTGTTCCCAATTCGATAGTTTCTCCCTCTCATTCACCTAATCTTGGCAGCTCTGCTAGCTCTTGGGAAGGCCTAGAAGGGTTAGGCTTACCAAGTCATATTCTACAACATTAACACCAACCCCGCCAAGTTCATCACGAACTTGTGTGAACTTGCTCAAATACTGTAGAATAATGTCATTCTTCTGCACTTGACATTTCGAAGTTTATCCTTGAGCGCAAGCTTCCTGTGGTCACTATTATTCTCAAACAATTTTGTCAGTGCTTGCCACATTGTGAATGGAGTTTCTTTCCCACAGATATTTTAGACAATGTGATTTCGTACTCCCTCCCAGATTATTATCCTCGCCTTGGCTACATCTTTCTTCCATTGGGCAAGGTTTTGGGCATAATATGCTTTTGGTTTTGCAACATTTGTCTTGATGTATTCTAGAAATCCATTTTCATCCAATACAGCCTCCATGCGATCCTTCCATGTAATGAAATTAGAGATTCCTTCCAAGGCATACTCTAGCCTCAACCCGTTGAAGGTCATCTTCTCAGCTTTGAAGAGATCCTGCTACACTGAACTACATATTCGAACTTCCAGAGAAACAACTCGAAATTCTTTTTCTAATGTGATCCCTGCTTCGATACCATGTAAAAATTATATGTAGATTTGAAACCGCCCATAAAATTTAATAAATCACAAGACTCAAACCTATTATACTGCTATGTGGAATTCCATTCACAATCTAGAACATAAATCATAAACATGCAATAAGAAATAACACACGTGCAAAATATTTTTCTAGGGGAAAGAAACTGCTAAAAACCCCTTCATCCTTTTGTTCATTAATCAAGTGAGTAAGAGAAGTTATTACAATTGCCAGCTTAATGCCAATCTCAAACTACAAAAACATTATATTCTTTCCTACTGAATGACTAATTTGACTAGCACTTAAATAATTTAGCCGACCATGTCCCTATTTCCTTGCACAATTCTTGACTAATTGGGCCCCTATTATTTAGTGAATTCCTCTAATTGATTATGCAATTCCCAAGGATGGTCCACTTGACCTCATGCAACACCTTTACGTTCAACTAGTTTACAATTGTTGGTTAATTGCCTTAGAAACTCCACAACAACTGGGCAACTCGAATTATTTGCATGCATGAGCTAATTATTAATTTATTGATCAGTTAACTAAATGATCTTTGAGTTAGACTGATGTCCTACTACTTAATTGACCACCAGTTAGTTCTATTAATAGTTAGAACTAGTTTAACTAATTACAACTAAAATTAACTCAACCTAGGCTCCTAAAATTTAGGAATCACTACATACAACTGAACTTCACGCCCTTAACTCTAATTAACCGAGTTAACTGAGTGACAACAACCATGTCACCTCATTTAACTCATCCAAGTTGTCTATGGAATTTCAAATTTTCCCAATTTAATTAAAGGGAAAATCTAATTGAGACTTTCTTGCTACATTTTTCAACTGGGATAGTGTGTTGGAAATGTGGAAAGAAAGGACACCTGAAGAAAGACTACAAATCTCAGAAGAGAAAAGAAGGAGATGGACAACAAGAGAATAATCATGAAGTGAATGTGATAGATGATGTGTTTCAAGATGCTTTGATTCTTTCATTAAAGGATATTATTGATGCACAGGTGGTAGATTCAGGGGCCTCATTCCATGCTACAACTGATAGGAAACATTCTCATGATTATGTTCAAGGAGATTTTGGATAGGTTCGTCTGGGTGATGATAAACCCTATAAAATTGTTGTAATGGGTAAGGTTTTTATAAAGCAATAGAATGGAAACCAATGGCTATTGAAGGAGGTAAGGTCAGTTCTAGATCTAAAGAAAAATCTAATTTCAACAGGGCAGTTGGGAGGTGAAGGTTATGTAATGACTTTTACAGACAAAACTTGGAAGGTCACTAAAGGAGCCCTGGTAATAGAAAAAGAAGAAAAAGTAGGCACATTGTATTTATGCAATGGTATTTCTAATTTTGTTAATGCTTTAACATCCATAGGAGCATATATGACACTCTAGCATCATAGACTCGAGCACATGAGTGAGAAGGGCATGTGAATTCTTCACTCAAGAAATTTGTTGCAAGGTTTGAAGCATGTTGATTTGGATTTTTGTGAAAATTGTGTTTATGGAGAACACAAGAGAGTCAGATTTATTAGAGTTAGGAAGGAAAAGAAGAGAAAAAAATTAAAGCTTGTGCATACATATGTATGGAGACCTGCTCAATTATCATCTCTCAATGGCCCTCCCTATTATGTTACTTTTATTGATGATGCAACTAGAAAAACCTGGATTTATTGGATTCAAATAAATATGATGTATTTGATACTTTCACGAAATGGAAAACTTTGGTTGAGAATGAGACATGAAAGAAGTTGAAGGTCTCATATCAGACAATGGAGGTGAATATTGCATCAAAGAGTTTGACAAATACTTTCCAGAGCATGGAATTTGCAGAGAGAAGACAGTTCCAGGAACACCATAGGAAAATAGTGTGTTAAAAGGGATGAACAAGACAATCATGGAGCGTGCAAGGTGCATGAGATTCCATGCAGGATTTCCCTTACAATTTTGGGCAGATGTTGTAGATATTTTTGTTTATATAATAAACAAAGGGCCTTCACGTTCCTTGGATGGTGGCATTCCAAAGGAGGCATGGACAGGTAAAAAGGTAAACTACTTATTTTTAAAGACTTTCTATTGTGAAGCCTTTGTCCACATCAATAAAGAAAATAGAAAGAAGCTTGAGGAAAAATCAAAGAAATGTACCTTTATTGGATATGGTGTAAATGATTTTGGTTATCACTTATATGATTATGAAAATCACAAAATCATTAGGAGCAGAGATGTCATATTCGATGGAAAGGTCTTGTATAAGGATCAGATGTAGGAAAATAAATAAGAAAATGAAAACAAGAATACACAGCGCTTAATGAGATCACAGAAAAAGTAAAGGTGAATGAAAATAATAATGATCAACATCCACAGCAACAACACCAACCGCAATAGCAATAGGCACCTCAAACACCTAAAAGTGGTGTTAGAAGATCTACCAGGATAAGTAGACACCTTGAAAGATACTCTCCATTATATTATGTATTTTTTATTCATTCTAGTGAACTAGAAAGATACGAAGAAGCAATGCAGGTAAAAACCAAGAAGAAGTGGGAACAAGCCAAGGAAGAAGAGATGGACTCCTTGATACATAACTAGACTTGGGACTTAGTCAAGTTACTTGCAGGTAAAATGACATTGTAGAATAAATGGGTTTATAGGTTGAAGGAAGAAGATGAAGCTAAACATAGGTACAAGGCTAAACTTGTGGTGAAGCGGTTTGCAAAAAAGAAAGGTATAGACTTTGATGAAGTTTTTTCTCTTGTTGTTAAAATGAATTCAATTAGAACTATTTTAAGTCTAATGGCAGCAAAAGCTTTGCATCTTGAGCAATTAGATGAAAAAACAACCTTTCTCCATGGGGATTTGGAGGAAGAAATATATATGCTGCAGCCACAAGGGTACGAGGTTAAAGGGAAAGAAAAATTAGTGTGAAAATTGAACAAGAGCTTGTATGGCTTAAATAGGCTCCAAGGCCATTGGTATCTAAAATTTGACAAGTTTATGTCTGAATAAGGTTATACTAGATGTCATTTTGATCACTATGTTTATCTTAAGAAACAAAATGATGGAAATTATGTTATATTTCCATTGTATGTAGATGACATGCTTATTGCATGGTCTAACATGCGAGAAATAAATGTGCTTAAAGGAAAATTGTCAAATTCATTTGGAATGAAGTATTTGGGTTATGCAAACACGGGAAAAATCACAAATTAACATTGTCTCGGAATGAGTACATAGAAAAGGTATTGGAAATATTTAATATGCAGAATGCAAAACTAGTTAGTGCACCTTTGGCTAGCCATTTCAAACTAAGTAAGGATATGTGTCCCAAGACTTAGGAAGAGATGGAATGTATGTGTAAAGTTCCATATGCACCAACAGTTGAAAGCTTAATGTATGAAATTGTCTGCACAAGGGTTGATATTTCACATGCAATGGGAGTTGTACGCAAGTATATGAATAATCCGAGAAAAGAGCATTGGATGGAAGTGAAGTGGATTCTCAGGTATTTGAGAGGTACCACAAATCAAGCATTATGCTTTGGTGGTTCGAAGCTCTACAGGGATATGTTGATGCATATATGACAGATGATAGAGATAAAATGAGGAACACCACAAGGTATGTGTTTACTATAGGTGGAACAATTGGCAGTTGGGTTTAAAAATTGCAAAACATTATTGCACTTTCAACAACAGAAGTAGAGTATGTTGCTGCTACAAAGGCTAGTAAAGAAATGATTTAGTTACAAAGGTTTATGGATGAATTGGGCAAGAAGTATGAGATGGGAAGGTTATACAATGACAACCAAAGCGTCATTCATCTTGCAAATAGCTCAACATTTCATTCCAAGACTAAACCTATATCACTCATGTACCATTTCATACGGTCAGTGTTGGAAGATGGACAATTGAAGCTAGAAAAGATACACACTAGCTAGAATCTTGTAGATATGTTAACAAAAGTTGTAACCAAGGAGAAACAAATATTTTGCTCAGTTTCAATTGGTCTTCAAGTATGATGGTGAAGATGAGAAACAACCAAGTCCAAAGTGGAAGCATCATCCAACAAGTGAAGCAGTGGTGGAGTTTCTATAATTAGTCTCCAAGTGGGAGATTGTTGGGTGTGAAACCTGATTATCTTCCTGATCCAGAGGTCTTGTTTAAGCTAGGTGTATACCCCAGGAAGAATACACACCCTTCCACACAGGGGGGTACAGGTTTTACGTGTAACACCCTCCTCCCACATCTACCCAAGTAACCGACCAATCGGGGTAAATATGTGACGAGAAGTTACTATGATATGATTTGACTCCCTATGTGTTAATTAATGAAGTGGAACCGACGGAAAAACACCATATAGACCTTCCACATCAACAACAGAACTCCCAAGAGCCATCCTAACAACTCAGGTAACCAACTCCTAGGTCTCACTAAGTTTTTAGACCATTAAACCCCCAAACGCTCCCTTGATATGGACAAGCATGCATTTAGGAGGCTCTAGACGCTCCCGCAACATGGGTATGCATGCATCTGGGGACTTTTCTCCTCAAACCTGTGCCTAGGACCCTAGGATTTGTGCCAGTTTTAAGGCCCAGAGCCCAGGTCACTGCCCAAAACTCATTGATAGGTTCATAAATGAATTTACACAACAAAACAATGGTATGTTTGCAAAAACATTGATAAGGACTAGACTGGTCCCCTACTAGCCATGACACACATTTTGTCAAACATGTCACAAATATGTTATCTGCGGGTTTAAACAACAGATCTGAACATAGGGGTCTCATACTTATATGAGATTTGCTATGAAGCATTTTTTCCTTGTCAATTTAGTTTTATTGTCATCTATTAGGACATAGATACATTATTCATTCAATTACAAGTAAAAACACGATGAGAGCCATACTTTCCATTATCATAATACATGTGCATAACCAACATAATAACAACAAAAATACCAAAGAAACAACAACCATATAATCCACATATAAACCAATATAATACTCATGAATTAACAAGGAGAAATAACCTCAAATTAATGCTGTAAAATCCAACGCAGCATGGGACTACCACATTCCACCCGACCGTAGATTGGTTGAACCAAGTCTCTCTTCAACCAATCACCCCTGTGACATATTCCAAGCATGAATGTGGGATATCATAAAAAAACATCAATCAAAACCATCCAGGGCTTCTAGAGGCTAAACCACCTCAACCCTCAACCAGTGATTCCACCTCACAATCAGACATCACTAACCATCACCAGATTGGTCTCTACCCAAGTTGTTTAGGGCTTCAGAGTGTTTGTTCCAACCCGGCTTCTAGGACTAGTAACTCAACCCACGACTGTTGTCGAGCTCTAGAGAGTTTGTATAACCAAGGCTCTAGGACTAGCAACTCAAGCCATAGTTGATATAGGACTCCAGAGCGTTTGCCCATCCAAGGCTCTAGGACTAATAACTCAACCCAAGTTGTTATAAGGCTTCTAGAACGTTTGTATAACCAAGACTCCAGGACTAATAACTCAACCCAAGCCGTTACAAGGCTTCCAAAGCATTTGTCCAACCAAGCCTCCTGGAACTAATAACTCAACCCACACTCAAAGGAATATGAGAACCAACTAGAAAACAAAAGAAATGAACCCATAACACCATGACTATCCAGGAATTGGAAAGGCTAGGAAAAACCATTGTCAATACAATTAATCCTCCATGCCAATGATAGATCATAACCAAGAAACCACATGCATACCAAAACTAGCAAGGAAATCATATATGCAACTCGGTACTTGCAAGAAAAACCCATGGTAGCTGCTGATCCTGATGTCCTCTTGCACTTTCTTGTTTTTCCTTTTCCTTCTTACTCCAAATTCCAAGTATGCCACACTCCTCCAAGAGTGCTCCAATAAAAACTCTAAGTGCCTAAGAGTATGAGAGAGAAAGAGAGAGAGAGAGAGAGAGAGAGAATAGAAGAGAGGTCCACCAAAACCTGTCAAGAAAAACTTACAGTGACCAAGCTTGCCCACTTATCATCATAAACTTTTTTATCAATGAGGCCTCTATTTTCTTCAATTTCCATTATTTTCCTTCATTTTCCTCCTCACATGCAATTTGTGACCTTTTACCTTCCTTTTCT
>APFE031584729.1:36858-70114 GCA_000404065.3 Pinus taeda
GATTTTTAAACAGGGTTGTTATAGAACCCTCCCCCTTGGGGGAACATCGTCCTCAATGTTCAATAACACCTATAACCAATAAGACCATTGAAAACAAAACATACTGTCAATTGAGTTTTAGAACATAACTCATTGCAATATTTACAATGACCATCTGCTAAAACATGACAAACATATTGTTTATTGGAGCTTTATAACACAACTCATTTTACAATAATAACCACATATACTTATATACATTTGCCTCACCCAACAAATAATCATATTGTCTATGGAGATTTATAAATCCAGCTCGATACAAATTATAATAATACACACATATGCACATTTGCTCAACCAGCAAATAAATTGATACAATGCCTGCATCCGCAAAAAGGGAATCCAAAGGCTCACATCTCCACTCTCAATATAATATTAGGATTCACCTCCTTCCTAGGAAGTCCAAAATCCACTGCAAGGTAAAATCTGCATCCAATGTCCAACTCTATAATCTTGTGCCACTTGTCCTCTCAGTGAACAGTTACCGACTCATTGTTCCAGGGCACGCTCCCATTGTGCATTTGATTCCATCTGACAATGCTAATGACCAAAACAAATATATCCCCGACCTTCCATTCTCTACAACACAGTCCCTTGGGCAATTTGGTCACCTCTTTCCATGTAGTCTCATACCTTCCAAGTTCCACTGACCCCCCCATCCCAGGCAGTCCATCCCTCAGAAAGGTTTCCTTGCATCGGAAGGTTTAAAAACCAAGGCATATCCCTACCTTAAAACCATCATATTGGTCATAGCATGCTGATAAAAAGCAATAGACACTATTAGGTACCAGTTCCCACAATGGCCCTGCTCCTGAAGTGCTTTACGGACATATTGTTGCATGTTCCAATTCCTTTCACTGACATTGCTAATTCTTGTAGGCAGTTTCAACCACCCAACCCGACATTTTTGTGCTTCCTGTACCAAGCACATAACTTCCATTAGATTAAAAAAATAATGAAATAAATTCACATCATCAATGTACACTTGCAAATTGCAATCATGTTTACTTCCTGTCACAATAAGTAAAACTAATTATTTGATAAAATCATCATGAATAAACATATCACATATAGTTAGCTCAAACTCAACCATCATAGATTTAATCATGAATCGCATGAAATCATCATAAATCATATGTAGCCATCACAAGTAAAAATCGTAGATCACATGCATAATAAAACTTAAATAAAACACTGATACTTATCCTTTAATCAATCCTTAGCTTCTACCTTTGTCCTTATTTCATACACACACCTAATCGATTGCCACACCCGACAAACACCCAATGCCTTCTCCTCAACCATTTGCACATACACATAGTGTGCATCACACGGATACAACCACACATGACATACAACACCATGCAATACATGCACCTACACCTAACATACCACACATACATCTACACCCATTGTACAACACAACATAATATATACGCCTACATCCAGTGTACACCACAACACAATACATACACCCACACTCGATGTATAACACCATACATATACGTACACAAATTACAACACAACGAACACACATGTCACGATACCATGACTACATAATGCACATACATAGTACCACATGCCTGCAACACAACATGTACGACATGCACACAATACCACATGTACACCAATACCATATGTACAACATGTACACATTACCACCTATACACAACACCACTTGCACAACATGTACATGACACCACCTGCACAATGTGTACACAATGCCACAAGTACATTGTACCACATGTACAACATGTACACAATACTAGACGTACACAACACCACATGCATGACATGTATATGACACCATATGTACAACATGTACACAACACCACCTGTACATAACACGACATGTACAACATGAACACAACACCATAAGTACATAACATTGCATATACAATATGTATATAGCACCCTATGTACACAATACTGCATATCCAACATGCGCACAACACCATATGCACACGACATTGCATATCCATCATGCGCACAATACAATATGTACATAGCACCGCATATCCAACATGTTCATAACACCATGTATACCCAACACTGCATATGCAATATTCACACAACACTATACATACAACAAGCACACAACATCATATGTACATAATACTACATATATTACATGTACACATCACCATAGGTACAATCATTGAATATACAGCATGCACAACATATACACAACAGTAGCACTGCACATACAAGACTACATTATCTCCACCAAGCAACCTTGCTTCCAGTGCCTCTTTACCATCCATGCTTGTAATAGCATGTCGCAGATCACGTTGTTTTCATTCCGTTGATGTCTCTCTCAGCATTAGCCTATCCATAACATAAACATAGACATAATACAAGCACACAATATCAATCCATGTCCACATGATACTGACATTGTATATTTGTCATGACCACTCTCCCCACTTGATTCCCCATAAGACCAGGAACCTGATCATGGCATTCACTTGCATAAGCAATCATTCCTCCACAAGAATGATCCCTGACAACCCTGTCAGACAATGACATAGATACATGGATACATACATACATACATATGCATAAACATTAACATAAAACAATCATGATCATGTCAGACAACTACATCCATACACACAAATATACATATAAACATTAGCATTAAACAACCATGATCCATGACGACCCTGTCATACACAACATACATACATACATACAAGTATACATATATAAACATCACCATAATCATGATCATAACATAATTACCGGATATCATAAGGTCAATGTTAAGAGAACTCCATTTATCTGTGCACAACATGCACAACATTGATAATCATTCCCAACATAGCCAAGGAATTGGATGCCTCACATCCATTCACTTCACCTTTCATGTTACCTTTCTCATGATTGTATTGCCACTGTCCATTTACACTAGTGGACTGAACCAATCCAACCGATTTTCATATTCTTACCTTCAACTTCCCTTTCTCATGCACCGAGCTTCCTTCAGAGTCTTACATTACATGTTGGATTTCATTTAGCTCTCCCTGAGCTCCACTAACTTTCCTCTTTTCCAAACAAATTCCCAAGACTCTCAAAACATAAAAGGCAATACCAAGAAGCAAGCAATAGAAAACCAATAATAATACAACACCACAGACAAAGTGGTATAGCCATACACTAGACATAACAAAGCTAACTCTGGAACTAGATGCATCTTTGCTATTTAAACTTTCTGATTGATTGATTTTTTCATCTTGTCCTGAGGATGAACCACATTATATGGTTCTAAATGTCAACCAACAACTTATGATGTGATTAATCCGAATGACATTACCGAAATTAGTATGGATCACAAAAGTCTAAAATCTAGCATAAACAAAGTTGCAGATCAAGCGCAAACAAAGCACAAAGAATCGAATTCACGATACTCTTAACAAATACCATGACTCAATCCCCATGGTTCCTAGTGATTCCAAAGAAAATCTCAACCTGAGCCTTCTTCATAATTTCATGGTAATCTCTTTGCCATCAAATCCTCTGCATCATATTGCCATAAACACATAATTGTCAGTGCATAAATAAACATAACAATACACTAGTTACCTTACCTTGTTGTGCCGAGCACGTTGCCTTGTAATTGAACATGTACACCTCTCAAGGAATTCCAATTCCTTGATGAGTCTGGCCATAGTTGGAACCTAGTCGTTATACCTATCAGATACATGTTCATGAATATAACATATATCCAGATAATGTCAGACAAAGTCAAGTTAAGAAGAATTCATGTATGTAAAGCACTCATTCATTTTGAATTAGGGTTTCCAAACATAGCCAAAGGAATTGTTGCCCAATTCCTTTCTTTTACCTTTTTATATTGTTGCAATAGAGTCTTACTATGTACTGCCACATCACCCAATGGATAGTTATATAAACAAATCAACTATTACCTTGTTATAGTAATGCCAAGCATGTTACCCTGCAACTGCTCACACATGTTAGCCACATGTTCCAAATATCAAGAAAATCATATCTATCAATTTGAAATCAACCTTTACCAAGACTAATAATCATGTCATAATCCATAGTAAACTCATAGTCATTAGACATAATGCTACAACTATCCCCTGTTACAATCAAGTACATGTTAGCTATCTCAACACATATGTGTGAGTAAAACCATCTTAAAACAAGATTATTTCTTGATGCAATCTTATAAACACATACTCATATCATGCGATTAATCAAGCATTCAACAACAGATAGAGGACATAATAAACGCTGACACTCAAACACCAAATAGACGACATAATCAAACATTCAAACACAAAGTAGACGACATAAACAAGCTCATACTTTAATGTATCTCAGGGGAGTATATCTTGTCTACATAACCAATCTATTTAGCACGATATAAATTCACAACACATCAGCTCAGGCACAAATAAGATCACGATATCCATAATCGTCACTAACTAACATGTTCACATCATAAACTCGTAAACAATTATCATTCAAATAGAATAATAACATCTGCATAGTTAGTTTAGACTAATATGACATAAAATCACAACACATTAACTCATACCTAAATTTCATAACCCTAACCATTTATATAGACCAATCCGACTTAGTACGATACATATAACATCAAGATCTTAATGTAATAACCCTAATCATCAAGTTACTAGCATATAACAACAACAATTTATATATCATGCTCATCAACAACATATAACCTAATCATCAAGCTAATTATTGTATAACAACAACAAGTTAACCTATAACATACTCATCAACAACATATAACATAATCATCAAGTTATCTAACCTAAAACAACCATAGCAACAGATACAACCACAAGTTACTATCATTCATGATTATCTGACACATGTGCATATGACTACGCTAATCGACTAGCATCTATCATGTATTTAATCATAACATGAATATAATGAAGGGCATACACATAACCACACTGCATATAATAATCCTTAACCTACATACCTACATGCCCAACATTAAAAGCTGTATGATGACTTTCTCTTTCCTCGAGGTCCAATTTTGCAACTTCACTTTGATGGTCTGCATCTCCTACTCTATCTTAGTCAACACATTAGAATCATAACATAACAACTGCATCATGATGACATAACTACATCCAATGACCTCACAATGCAGATCTAACCTATTATGCATGCATAACCATAACCATGACAATGCATGCATAATAACATATGGACAGTAACATGCATATACAATTGACATGCATTCATGACTAAATCATCCCAACAACAACATCATCAACCTTCACATGGTGACATCACTACAATCGTGATCAACACCATGCAAATGCAACAAGCACATGGACTACAAGCATATGGAACACATATCCAACCGACACAAATGCATGACCAACACACCACCCATCCAGCCTGAGGGGTGAACCATGCTTTGATACCTCTATGTGGTATCAAATATCACAGAAGGAGAATGGAAACCAAACACCACCCAAAGAGAACAAAACCTGCTCTGATACCATTGTGTAACACCCTCCTCCCACATCTACCCAAGTAACCGGCCAACCGAGGTAAATATGTGATAAGTTACTATGATATGATTTGACTCCCTATGTGTTAGTTAAGGAAGTGGTGTCAATGGAAACACACCATACAGATCTTCCACATCAACAACTAGACTCCCAGGAGCCATCCCAACCACTCAAGTAACCGGCCCTACCAAATTATACAAGCAGTTTTATTGATGCCTAACATAGACATGCAATGGTACGGTTCAACAATTTTCCATCATGCTGAAATCATTTTTGCAATCCATATTTAATTCTGCAATCAATATTATAATTGATCATATTCATAGTTAGCGATATTACCTAGGAGCTAAAGCCCCAATCATTTCTAAGGGTTAAGACTTTGAACCTTCTGCTTAGTTAATTTTGCCATAAGTCACTATCTTAACCCTTAAGATTCTGTAGTTAAACCTGCATCCTTTATTTCTTTTGTGATAGAGACCATTAGGTTCAAGTGTTGAACCTGGTAGCTTTGATACCACCTATAACACACCCCCTTATCTAACCCAATAGAGAGTTGTGGTTACTTGGTTGACCCAACTGTCAATGTGCAGTTATGAGTGGGGTCTCGATTCGTTGATCTATATAGATGTATATTTTGTCTTTCTTTTTTTGGCAACCTAACATATTTCTCTTAAAGTATGTTCACTCAACCACTTTCCCCTCTACTTCCTATTATGATGTAGCAATTTTATCTTTCTCTATACGCTTCTCTACAATTTCAATTTCCTTAGTCGTAAGCATACTTTTTGGCTTCCCAATGGGATCAACCGCCTAACAAATTAACCAAAGGCACTTCAACATATATCAAATGCTTATGGACACTGCACTCCAGATACCTGAACATTTTTACTTTGCAGTGTTGTGACCATCATGGCTCCTTGTCTTGGAAAAGATGCAAGATTTCACACATGATCACTTCTAGATCATCAACTTTTAGTCAAAACTTTTCCTTAAGTATTATGCTCTCTACATAATGGTTTCCAACCTCATACACCCCGCCATACAGGATCCAACACTAGTGCATCTCTTTTTTCAAATGAAAAAGGGACATTCACACCTATGTCTTAGATGGCTACTTTCCGGCCACTGCTACAAACATTTCCAACAACCACTATAATCACTTCTTGGAACTGAGTGCCTTGGCCTCCCATCTTGCACACTGAATTTCCAAAATATACACCATCTCACCATCATTGAAAGCCCAAATATAGTGTGATAGAAAACATTGAGGGAAATATTAATACGCTACTATATACTCCAACGAAATAAAGAGGATACTGTGTAGAATGAAGTGAAAATAATGAGATTTGCCAATTTTTGTCTACGGGAAAAGGTTGATGAGATGCATAAATCAATGAAATGTCTTTCCTTAGAGCACCAACAGTTGACAACTTAGATGCTTGCAATCCAAACTAAGATGCAACTGCTAGAGAATAATGATTACAATTCAGTATAACCTTGAGAAAGATGTTTCTATGGTTGCTACACCAGAAGTTTCAAAGCAATTGCTGCACTAGGGCTTAGCAAAGGTGCCAATAGCAGAGATATCTCCAAATGCCTACACTATTCATTGAGAAAGTGATTCACTAAGACATGAAAGTGTTGGAAATGAACATGTATTGGTCTATTATTGTTTTCATAGTAATTGACATCCATTTTCACTTTGGTCAGTATAGTTGCTAAAGTTTGATCTAGTTGACGATCTACCACCACAATTAATATGGCACTAAATCCCTACAAAAAGAGATTGGTATAGTTTGGATGCTCACAAAATAAATCATTCCTATTTACATGTGGATATACTTCTCTGATATATGGATAGAAATTTGTCTAACATACTAGCCTTGATTACTGCCATGACACCTCTTATATTTCTTTCTCCCTATCCTATAAGAGATTTGTTGTTGCTGCGACAATGACCCTTCGAAATTTTTGCCAAACTCAATTTTGGAGCCGATGCGAACTGTCGTTCCAAGCTATCTAGTTTCGTCATGTTGTTTGAATGACTATCTTAATGTTTTACGTAAGTGTCGTTTCCTCCTAATTCGATGTTCTCCAAGTGTCGTCACCCAATATTTAGAATCACTTTATGTTATCTTACCAAATAATACGAGAAATCATAGCTTTTCTTAACTTAGTAACTAGTTTTGTTCACCATGCAACACACACACAAAAGCAAGAGAAAAAGCGCACTCCAAGATGACAAAGGGTTACGCCCTTGATGAGCACACTCCCTCGAGTTGAACGGCTACACCCTAGTGGAGTACATTCCTTCATGTTCAGTCAATGCACCCTCTACTTGAGCACACCCCTTCGACTTAGAGACTTGTGCCATCTTCAACTCAAGCATGCACTTTTCTTGTTGCATGTGAGCGCACTCCAAAAAAATAGGAGTCCATTTCACTCCACTTAACTAACTCATTCACCCGTCGAAAAATGGTGAGCATGCATGGAATGGATTTGGATGTAATCTCTTTATAATCAATATTACTAATAATTATTTCACATAATCATTCTCATCTAGGTTGAGCACACTTCTTTGGATCAAGGAGCTCTTTGTCGACTTTCATTCCAAGTAAGTTTTGCATGTCGATTTTATTGTTTGCCTTTAATATTTTTGTTATCGATCTTGCTTTCCTTGTTGGCATTTTAGTTCATTCTTTCTACTACAAGTGTCAATTTGCTATCATAGATTGTGACTCTTCACATTATGGTCATGATAGTGATAGAATCGATGAAACTTGTAGATCCTTCCTCTCAACATTCAAAATCATTTTATCTTGGTTCTAAACATGTTATTAATCCATTTCAACTCATAGTGCACTTTTGGAAATGAAGGCCTAACTATCTCATAAAATTGTGCCCAGAAAGTCAAGTTTTCCCCTTGAGTGCAACCCCTTCAGCATAAAGAAATGTGCCCTCCTTGAGCACATGAGCACACCCTGAACCCACAAATGTTTTCTCCTTCTTACTTCGACTGTGGTCCCTATGCACTCCATGATCCTCTTGAGTGCATGAGCACACTGGGAATACCTAAATCCCCACCCATTGTCCCTTTAGTGTGTGCCCTTGGGATCTCCTTAACCTCCTTGAGTGCATGAGCGTGTCCCGAACCCACGAATGATTTCCTTTGTGCTTCGACAGTGTGCCCTGCGCCCTTTTTGATATCTCTCTCTTGCTTGAATGCACCTCGAAGGTCTCTTATGAGCCTAGAACTTCCCTTCGTGCTCTAACAATGCACCCACCTTGTTTTGATGTAAATTTCTTGCCTGTACAAGTAACCATGTCCCGCCTTTGACATGCTTATACTCTCAGCTATATTTGATGGTTTTTTAATATGATCCGCTAAGTTATTGCGTGTAATAGATAGAGGATTTCATAAAGCTAATCTTTGTCACCATGAGTGTACTTCCACATATAGAGCTACTAGTATCATTACTCTTTCATCATTTGTTGGAACGATGCCCCCACTACACGTCGAGTGGCCTCAAAATAAGCTTCAAAAGCAAGTAGTGAAGAAGCGGTGGAAGTTACAATGCCTACCATTCCTATTGTTATAGATACACAATGTTTCATAGCTAAGTCTACTGAGTTCATGTGGAAAGATATTAAAGACACATTCATGCAGAAGAAATCCATAAATATTTGTATGATAAGTAAGTATTCATCAAATCAAATGGTCTAGGAAACACAAGATTGCATGTAGGTTCCCAATCATACCTTGTACATAGGTAATTGAATGGATTCTGTCACACATGGGTGATTCAGATTTGGTGCTTCGCAGTGAAAGTGGTGGTCAGCTTGCCACCTACTATGGAGAGGACATGCAAACTTATTACAAGATTCTAAATCCGATAGAATATGCCAACAACATATTTTACACTATATGCGTCGATGTTGACATATGTGAGATCATCAAGTCCAGAGCCTGCCAAGCTCCGACACCGCACATTTGCAGTTTACTCGACTAAGATTATGAGGGAGGTGTACTAACACCCTATTGTTATGTGTTGTAGGCTGCATAGGTAGAATAATGATGAAGTATTTGAAGAAAATTGGATATTTATGCTCAACTTGGTTGTTACCTGTGGAAAAATCTTCAATTGGGAATGTATACTTTCTTTTGAGTTGCAGTGGCATGTTGGACAGGCTAAAGCATCTCTAAGGAAAAACCAGGCACTAGAGTTTTATATGTCAACATTTCTGTTGGATGGGATTTGTGCACGGTATACATTCCCGGGGATGTATTGGAACTGGACTCTACATGATAAGTTTCCATTTTACTTCCACTGCAGGGTGTTATTATATTTGAGTTTTAGAGGGGAATATGATAGATTGGTTGAGCATTTCTTCGCAATCATGCTTCAAATGATAATGAGATTGATCCTCCTTGCATGACCAACCAAGTGAAGGAGTCATTACTTGATACCGAGGATTGGTTTGTCGTGCCAGAAGATACGTATATCAAATGCTTTGGATGTCATATTTCTCCTCATATTATGTCGTGATATATTACTAGCAATATGGTCTTGTAAGAAGTTGTTTATCAATTGAATAAAGGGTAGTCATTGAGTTCTTCACAGAAGGAAGAAGGTCCCTTGGCCCACTTTCCCTTTGAGGATTGGAATGTATGAGTTGAAGAGCCACAAGGCGGTAGAATTTTAAATACTAGAGTTAGACACTTTGAAGTAAAGGACTTTCACATATATGATCCAAGGATGGTGTGAAAGCAACATTGTGACAGGATTGATTATGCTTGGGGGTATTCATTAAAGACTATTGCAGAAGATGAAAAGGTGAAGAGTTAGTACAATGCACTAAGGAAGACAAATCCAAGAATTAAAGTTGGTTCCCCCCAATTTCCACCAGCTCAAGATGTACAGGTACTAGAGGCACCACAAGCAACTGCTCAAGTAAGGACAGCAACTTCTAGGAAAAAGATCAAACATGATCCAACTACAGAAAGTAGAAGGAAATGGAAGGTTGAATTAGGGGATTTTTGAGGTCTAAAATGGGCCTCCTAAGGAAATTATAAAATAATATTAGATTACATCATCAAATTTTAGAGAGAAAAAAAAAAGAAAAAAGAAAAAAAAGAATATATATATATATATATATTATATATTATATATAATATATATAATATTTAACTCGTATTTTTAACTTATCTCCTTATGGGTTTACTCAAATTTTGAGCGGAAACACTTGTTGGATGCATAATTTGATTCCTCATCCAATGATTACCCATGTTGCATATTTTGGATAAACCCTTATACACCAAAAATGAGAAATACATGAAAAATGTGATTGCAATCACATTTTTTCATGTATTTCTCATTTTTTTGTGTTGCAGGGTCCATCAAAAGTATGCAGCATGGGTACTCCTTGGATGAGGAATTAAATTTTGGATCCAACGAGTACTCCCACTTGAAATTTGAGTAAAACATTAGGGAGATAAGTTGAAAATACAAGTTGAAAAAGTAGTTTTATTATTTTATTTCTTTTTAATCTTTTTACTTTTTTACTTCAAAAATGGTGAATCATACCCCATGGTTGACATCGTCATCTTGAATCCTGTTGGTTCTTATAAAGTTTATTTTGGTTGAACATTTTTCTTAAAGGCCCATTTTAGATGTCAACAGTTCTCTAATGATCCATTGAGTAAGGGACTTATTGAAGTTGAATAGGAAAAAGAGAAATAGAGTAAAAGATGAAGCAAGAAGAGGAGAAGATGAAACAAGATGAATTGCTTAGAGAGAAACAAGAAGAAGAAGAGGAAAGAAGGAGAGTAGAAGAAGAACTACAAAGGCAACCATAGGAGGAGGAGGAAGCATAGAGGTTAGAGGAAGAACAATTGACTCAGGAAATATAAGAATAATTAGAGGAAGATGATGTTATCTAGCCCATATATGATTAACCAAGTTCTCCAGCAGAATCTCCTCTTATGGGTGGCCATCTCCCATTCGATGAGATGGGACTTACACCTCCACCGGAGGACAGAGTCATGGATGTATGTAATGTCACATTCGATCAACTAAAAAGAAAAGGACCATGCAAAAAAGGCGAAGATTCTTCTCAAGTGATCCTTAGAATCCAGTCTTTATGTCCACAAAAAATGTGATAACTTCAAATACTAGGACGAATCCCTAGGAAATCAAGCCAACTAATGTTTCTTTTGCTACAATAGAATAGGATAGCTCAAAGTATTTGTTGAATTAGAATGCACGAATGAGGAAAGAGTTGGTTGTAGGAAAGAAACAAGTGGAACTCCTCGTTGCGGAAAATCAATGACTATCTTCCCACAAATTCAACACAAGGGAATGACAGTCAACCATACAGGAGGAATTATGGCCAATAGAGGTTGCCATGGCACATTTATATGATGAAATGACACTTTTACATGAAGTAGTGGCACCCCTAGTTGGTATACAAAAGAAAGTGCAAGAAGTACTAAATCTCGTAAAGGTGGTGTTGGCTTAGGGGGGCCTGACCCAGGTTCAACCTTAAGTTTAGCCAAACAAATACCTACATTACTAGCCCTTTCGGCATCAATCTGCAGAGTGCATACTAAAGTCTCACCCGAAGTAGTATGGGGGGATGCTGGAACCAAGTTTCTGCACCCAGAGATGGTTATAATTTCGTTTTGTACCCTTTATCTGCCTTCACGTAGATCGATAAGCCCTTGAGGCTTATCAATATAACTTCCTCTTACTAGCCTCTAGACCTTCGCGAAGGTCTACAACTGTCTTTCACGGACCCTAAACAGGTGAGTCAACCACTTAAGTGCCTCTATAATTACTTCTAAGTCTATTATTACCCAGATCGGTTTAAGTGTCTGATATCTTTAACATGCAAGAAGATATTCTTTGCGTAAGTAGATATTATTACTTGCGTTCATATAACAATGTAAAACATATAGCTTCTCACATCAATATAGCATTAAATCATAAACTGATTTTTCATTATAACATAGTTGCATTCAATCATAATAGAAGTAAATAGATCAAACACAGGTATTTCCAGAGTAATATTCTTTATTAATGCTTCAGATCTTCTTACAGACTCAAACTACCCTGTGCACTCAACTGCAGGGGACCGTGCACACAACTACGGACTCTACTCTAGGCCTCTGCGCACAGCTGCAGAGCCTCTCTTCTACTCTAAGACTCTTCGCTCTTTCTGCTAATGACCCATTACATTCATCTTCATCAATGACTGAACTTCCTTAGACTCTTCTAAGACTCTCCTTTTTATATAATCCCATGGTCTGCGAACCATGGGTAGATCTTCTAAAGCCAAGACAACTTACATAAATAGAAGGGTAAAACCCTTTATGACACTTCACATCTACGTGCTCTGCGGCCACAAATTGCGGAGACTTTACACTTTACATACGAACACATGGGCTTTCTGCCCCAAAACTTGGGATTTTAGTCCCAAAATTGACCCTAGGGGACACTGTCCCAACAGGCCCCCAACAAAAATATGGTGACTTGCCTCGAGTCACTCTGCTGGTGTAGAGATATTATTGCGAAGGCCTCCCAACTCCACTTGCACCACTGCAAATTTAGCTGTACACTGTGTAGCTTCCTACTTGGCCTGCTCCACCAGCTGCTCCATTGCTGGTCCTGCGCTATCTTCCTGGATCTTCTACTATGTATTCTATAGGCTGGCCAACTTCTCCCCAATGGTGGTAGAGATCACATAGGCTTCATCTAGCCAAGGCCCCAATCTGGATTTAAGGACTGTCTCTTTTTGTTGTGCTGCTTCCACCTGCTCTTTCAGTTGGTTTGCCTACTGGAGCTTTGCCAATCTCTGTGTGATAGTGATGGTGCGCACCGTTGCTCTGGATTCGTCATACTGCTACTGCAATTCCCTTACCTCGGTATTTAACCTCTGCAGGTTGGGATCTTCCTGCAGACTCATGAGGACCTCCATCGATTGCTCGAAGAGCGCAGTGCATTCTGCCACCGTGACATTTACTGCAGCAACTGCATCCTTGAAAACTGCCTCGCGTTGTTCTGTAACCTCTAGTGGAGTTGAAGGTTGTGCCCTCAACTCGAGCTCTATAATATTTAGGTTCAAATCAAACTGAACCTTGGCCATCTTAGTCCTAACATAGCGCACCCCGGCAACCAACCTATGAATCTTGGCCTCCAATGACGCCTCTTTTGGGATGTGCAGTTCCGCAACGGTTCTGCATGCTTCTACTACCACTGTTGCAGTTTGCTCATTCTTCTCCCGAACCTTCTTCCAAATGTCTATCGTTGTCATTTTCTTAACGAACATTTGTTCATTGTTAACCTTCTACTCGTTGAACACGCTTAATGTGTGCTGCTCTCGGGCCCTAAGTTCTACGATCACACCTGCTTGCAACGTGTGAAGGACTTCACTTGGGAGCGCGACCAAGTTCAAACCAATATTCTTTAGAGAACTGACAGTAAACTTGTCAGCTTCTGCCTCCATGCTCAGAGCTCCATCTGGCAGTGCCATGGAACGGGGATCCAAAGAGCGAACCAACTCCACGACTTCAGTCGTCCCTAGTGCTAGACTGGTTGACGCCACGCTGATTTGCCATGCAGCTTCCTGCAGTCTAGTGGCTTAGATCTGCAGCTCACGTAGACTCGTCTGAATGGCACTTAATGCCTATTTTTGCTACTGCTCAAACTAGTGTAGCATTTCTGATGTCGTGTCCCTTACCTTGTCCCCAATGTCATCCAAGTCGCCTTCTGTCAAGGTGATCGGGTCTAGTGACGAATTAGTGGCCTTGGTCTTCTTGCGCGACCCTTCCTTCTCCTGCTCCCTATTACACTTCACTCGAAAGGGAGTGCTCTCCTAGTCTCCACCACCCTGCTCTAATTGCTCCTCTTCCTTGATCTGTGGCGAAGTAGATCTATGATTGCTGTGAGAGTCGCGCTCTTCCTCCTATTCCTTTGCTGCATGCTCAGCTTCAGCTCGAGCTTTGTCCTCAGTCTCCTTCTTCTGCTTTTCAGCCAACTGTTGAACCTTCAGCTAGGCCACTTCCTTTTCCTACTTTTTCACAGACTTATTAGACCGAGCGGACAAGTCTGATGATGTGTGCCAATCTGTTGGCCAATGCTCGAGGATCGTTGTGATGGCATCATCCATTGCTAGGTATGGTAAATCATACCACTTTTTTTTTAGGTCCTTTCACACCCAGATGGAGATACATTGGAAGCCCGCGTATCCCGACAACTGCTCAAAGGCAGTTGGTGACAGTCGTGGCTTGCGGTTGATGGTTACGTGGATGCTTGCCTCCATCAGTACCCAAAATATTTTACTCCTAGACCTGGTCAACGTCTTTTGTGACCCATAACAAAGTAAAATTCGCTACTTCTTGCAGATCTTTCACAATCAAAGGCAATTGGTTGTCCTCTAGAAATTCCCATACGACCAACACAATCGACAGTAACAACCATGAGTAGTGGAACGTTTTTCTATGGTCTTGTGCCTCCCTGCAGTTCGCAAGGAACTCGCTGCATATGTAGCGTGCCCAGTTGAATTGTATGTCCTCTGCACATTGGGTTGCTAATGAAACCACTGGTGTCGGCACCTCATTTGTGTGACACTTCCTCATCACCTTTCCAGCAAAGATTTGGGTGGCACCTTCACCGCGGGGTCCGTAATACTCGAAATTGAATATCTGCACAGCTTCTTGACAAGCTTAAGCTTGTCCTTCATCCTTTCGGGGAGGTCACACTCGCCCGTCTTTTTGCCAAATTACTTGGATGGATTCAGCCCTGAATGTGGTGGTAAGGTGATATTATGGATCGGCATGTCAGCTATAGGGATCAACTCTCCCAACCACAGGCACCCGTCGTGCACCAAGAAAAACAACTGTTTGATAACAATCAAATTTATGGGAGCGCGGTGGTAATGCAACACCCATAGTAGATTTAACAATCCTTCCTTTTCCACCCCATGAATCCACTTCATCGACTCTAGTGCAATGACACCTGAGTCCTTGTAGAATACTCTCTGCATGAAATTATCAATAGCCAGGTGGGGGAATCGCTCAATGTCCCCCAAGTCCCAATCCTATAACTTCAAATGTGGGACACGCATCAAGCACAGACTTTCAAACATGATATGTTCTGGTAGTAGGGGCGTATTAAGGAGAAACTTTCCCTCATCTGGGTCCTTTGGGACCTTCACCTTGCCCTGACGCATAGGGAGGTATTCTGGCAGCTTCAAAATGGGGTCGACTCGCTCAATATCAATGTCCTTTCCGCCCTCATCACCTTCCAAGTCACCCACTTTGCCCTTTTCCAGCGCATTTGGCTTTTCTTTTCTCTAATGTTTCCTTGGTGACTCACACATTGGCAGTGTCTTCTTCTATTTATCCTTCTTCGGCTTAGGAGCCTCTCCTGCTGGAGTAGGCTTCGGCCTAGGTGACCTCGATGATTTTGGCACTGTTGCAGGCACCTCCATACTTACGACCTCAGGGGCATTTCCCTTAGAGGAAATAGATCCTCCAGCACTTGCAGTTTCCACGGGTGCATACATGAGGCTATTAAGGAGTTGTTGGGTTTCCTTAGGAAACTTCCAAACATATAACTAGCCACCATGTCCTAAAAAAATGCAGGGTTCATGCGCAACCGATAGCATGACACATACAATCTCAAAATGCAAAGTTTTTTTCGTTGGGCAGCCATCTGTAATTTATAGGCAAATTAGAATTCAAATATGCCCGTTCCTCCCAAAATCCGCTCATAAATGCTAGATTGGCGGCATATTTTCAAAGGTCTCGCTCTTAATTTCAGCTTTAAATTCCACCCCCCTCTGCTCCTCTTTGCTGTTTTCTCACTGTCAAATCATGAACAGTGACAGTAACGGTCACTTTCTGGTTGTCCTACGCGATCTCTCCTGCTATAACGCTGCTCCCTTCGCGCTTCTGCTGATGCTGTGACATTCTTTTATTCTGCGCAGTCCCCCAGTCGCGCAACTCTACAGCCCCGACAATTTAGTTTATAGTCCTGCGCTTCCTTTCAGCTGCCTGGAGCGCTGAGACTGTGCTTCCATCATATAGTCATCTGGACGGATCCCTGGTGTATGGCTTCAGTCAACTACCATTTACCTTCCCCAAAAATGGATCTCCATCCAATTTCACCAGCTGAACTGCTCCACCATTGGTAATCTCTTTGATGACATATGGCCCTAGCTAATGCATCAGAATTTTTCCAAGAAATTTATCAAACTTGCTGTCATATAATAAAACTAAATCATTTACCTTGAAGGTGCGCAATTTGATGTGCTGATCATGTCATGCTTTTTCGCGCTCCTTCTGAACTTGTGGATGGAATCCATCCAAGAATATATCTTCCTCTAGCTCTGTTAGTTGCATGAGCCTTTCTTCTAAATCTCTGCGGTCTGCCATTCCTGTGAACGCTGATATCCATAGACTAGGCACAATGTACTCCATCGGAATCACAACTTCTACGCCATAAACCGGTCGAAAAGGTGTCTGTCCATTTAGCTTCTTTCAAGTAGTTCTATAAGCCCATAACACCACTGGTACGCGCACGTCCCAATCATTCCTCTGCCTATTGAAAACCTTTGTCAGCACGTTCTCCAATACCTTTCTAAACACTTCCATCATCCCATTAACTTGAGGGTGATATGGCATGCTCTTTTGATGATAAACTTGGAATTCCTCTGTCAGTGCACTGATCGTTTCGTTAAGGAAATGTGTGCTGCGATCACTCATCAAAAGCTTTGGGTAACCAAACCTAATCAACACATATTCAAATAGGAACTTTGCTACTGTTGCCCTTGTACAATCCTTTACAAGTTGTGTCTCCACCCATCTCATCAAATACTCAGTCGCGGTGATGATATACCGCGCACCCATCTTCTTTCCTGAAGGCTGAATTGGTCCTACAAAATCAATTGCGCATTTTTCAAATGGCTGCAACGATACTTGTGGATTCAGAAGAAGATCATCCCTCCCCGATGGCCTGGCATCCTCTGACATGCATCACATGCCCTATAATAAGCTTTGGAATCCTTATGCAGTGTCAGCCACCACAACCCAGCGCGTAAAATCTTCTGCGTTGTTGCTTTTCCTACATAATGTCCTCCCGTATGCCCTACATGAGCTTCGGTTAGGATGCTGCTTCATTCAAACTCAGGCACATAATGTCGCAATATCTCATCCACTCCCATCTTATACAAGTGACCTGCAATAAGAGAAAAATTTGTTGTGCGCACCACCAATTCCTTCTTTTTTTGGCTGGTGTACCCTTCTGGAGTTGTTATGGTAGTTGGAAAGTGTATGATGTTTGTAAAATGATTATCTGCGACATGCACCACAAATAGTTGTGCATTAGGCAGTCCTTCCTCCAAATTAGTGGGCTCCTCACTTGTTTCAATGCGCGATAGATGATTCGGTCTTGCATTCAATCACCTTGGCTTCACAATAACTTCGAAATCATATTCCTGAAACAACAATAGGCATATGCATATTCCCCCCCCCCCCCACAACATAGGCTTGTTGACCAGGTACTTTAATGTAGAATGGTCTGTATACATCTTAAAGTGTCCACCTAACAAGTAGTGTCTAAACTTCTAGAGTGCATACACCATAGCCAAACCTTCGCGATCTGTCGTTGAATAATTCTTCTCAGCCTTAGATAACTTCTTGCTTGCAAACGTGATAGGGTGATCCGAATCTCCCTTGTCGGCCTGTGTCAGTACTGCTCTCGGCGTAATACATGACGCATCCACATGCACATGAAATTCCTTCTTCCAATCTGGGAAGACTAGGATCGATGCGGTGACCATACTTTCTTTTAACACATCTAGGCTTCGCTGACATTCTTCATTCCAATGGCTCAGTAATCTGTGCATAACTCTTGATGAACTTTCGGTAATAACCAGTATGCCTCAACATTGCACGCATCTGTTTTACACTTCTTGGCACCTCTAAATTGATTGTAACCGCGATCTTAGCTGGATCTATCGTTAATCCTTGTCTGCATACTACATGACCTAATGAGATTCTGAAGGGAACACAAAACAAACTTTTCTTCAAATTTAGCGCGATCTGATACCTCCATCATGTATCCAGCACCAAGCATAGACTAGCGACATGGCATTTTACCAGCCCAAACACCGTCCAATCTTCAAAGTATACCTCCAAGAACTTGTGAATGAAGTCCTTCAGTGTTGTGATGAATACGCACGAAAATATCGCCGGTGCATTCTTCAGTCCAAAAGGCGTTAAAATATACTAAAAGCATCCCCTTTTAGTCGCGAAGGTCATCTTACTCCTATCTTTCGACACAATCTTGATCTGATGGTACCCGAGAACCCATCAGTGAATGAACATGCTTCTTGTCCTCCTACATTATCCAACACTTCATCGATGAACGGAGTCGGAAAAGGATCATGCACGCAAGCGTCATTCATCTTCCTGAGATCTACACATATCCTTATTTCATCCTTCTGCTTCTTTTCCTGAACTACCATAGGACTTACCCAGTCAGACTACTCCATGAGTTCAATGATTCCTACTGCTAACATTTTATCAAACTCTAAATGGACCCTTTCCTTATATTTAGGATTAAGGCGATATGGCCTCTGCTTCACAAGCTTCACGTCTGGTTTCAACGTTATCCTCATCACTCCTAAATCGCCTATAATCCCTTTCAAGTCTGAAAAATTTGTAGGGAAAAAATATTGGTACACGCGAAGCAATTCAATGACCTTATCTACCGTAGCATCATCCCAGTAGTCCCATATCTTCCCAAACTTCGGCTCTGCATCTGTCCCAATGTTCATTTGTCTCGTTTTCAGTGGCGCGGTGATATTTGGATTGTCTATTTGTAGCCCTTCAACTTCGCGGTGACCTTCTGTCTCTGGGATAGTAATGTTCCTTGGGTCCTCCTCTTCTTCTTCAACAGTCACATTGTAGCACTCCAGCACATGGGGCAGTTGGGTGGTCCAATCTGGTTGAATCAAATCCAAGGGATCCTGCGGGATTTTGAAGACCGCTACTTTGACCTCCTGCATCGCTTCATCAATGCACTCGAATACATCTTCAAAGTTGAATGTCATCAAGAATCCTTGTCTCAAAATATCTCATTCGTTCGTGCCATGGCGGAGCTCTGTCTCTAAGTACCAATTCATAGGTATTACATCCAAGGTGTTACAGAACAGATGCACCCACTCTAGTTGCGGTTTTGCTCCATAAGCATCGATCCACTTGGCTAAGTGATCGTGTGGATCACTCCTCCCATCATATTTCTCTGTCAATCGCACATTTGGGCGACTAAACCAAACCTTCATCAGTCTTCTATATTAGTGCCATCCATCAAAGTTGTGTTTATGCGTACCCCACCATCTTGCAGGCGTAACATGCAGCGCCAAGTCCAAGGCTTGGAAGTGATGCTTCGCTGACGCTTCCCTTTCAAATGCATCCAGAAATTTATCAATGTCAGTTAAACCATCATAATAAGGCAAACTTCTTACCTCCAACGATACACATCGCAACGATTTAGTCATCATGTTACATCGTAGCGTAAACACTTCGTTCAATTGATTTTGCCAGTGATCCATTTCCTCATCTGAATCTGATGTGTAGGAGCTCTCGCGGTCCCATGCAATACGTCCATCAGTTTTTGGATTCACCCAATCTTGATCTCGTGCCGTTATCTTATAAATCTGGTCCAAATCATCGTCGCTTTCATAATCGCAGACTGATTTAGTATAACGCGGTCCTTTTACAGGGTCCAAAGGTACTACTACATGGAGCGATTTTCTTCCAAATGACATCTTACGTTTCTTCAAATTGATCACCCTATTCATGTCGATAACGCACTTGATCCCAAGGAGCGCGTGGTAGGGATTGTTGTCATCGACAATCTCTATTACTTCGAATCTGCCAATGCACTCGTGCCTTCAATATCGACTATCACTCCCTGTAATCTTCCCATGGGGATAATTTTTTGCTGATTCTCCATCCTGAATTGAATAGGATACCATTGCAGTGCATGTCTCCCCATTCTCTCCCATGTCTATTTCGGCAAAACATTCACATCTAACCCAAGATCTAGAATAACTTGATCCATTCCATACTCTCCTATTTGCGCGGTGAGCCTTGTCTCATGCCATGTTCTTGCCTTATGATTACCAATTTTCCTGACCACGCACAATCCCTCAGGAGCATTACTAGCACATTTATTGATCAACTCTTGTAATCCCTTTACGGCCTTTCTATTGTGTAACTGCTTCATACAGGTCTCCAAGATGGTAGTAAGCGTGGATGTGTCCATTTCTTCATATAGCTTATCCTGACTTCCTGAGGTAGAAGCCTCAACGAAGCTTTTCTTTGCTTCCATGAAGGTTTCCTTTGCGCGCTCCAAATCAAAGCCAACCTCCTTTTTTGGAGCTTTGCAAACCCATTCACCTTCTTCGGGCTGCTTTCCCTTATCTTCACCTCTTGTCATTCCACTTCGCAACACAATATTCACATTGGGGTCCTCTTTGCGGAGTTCATCCCTCATAATCTGCAGGTTCTATGTAGGCTACTGAGGCTACGTCCCCTTTTTGCGCATCTTAGCTATTAATATAGGGCAGTCTTTTGTTGCATGGTCAAACTGGGTACAGTATCGGCACTACATGCGCGTCGGTTTCATGCATTCTCTCGCATAGTATGATGGACCTCCACAATTGTAACAAATAACTTGCCCTCGACCTCTCGCAGGTCCCCCACCACCTCAGCCTTGTCCACGCCCCGAATATCCTCCTCGTGGCCCCCCAGCACCTTGATTCGATACGTGGGCATTCTTTCCATCATTAACTCATAACTATGACAATTGTGCTCATCGTGACCTACTGATTGGAAGAAGTTGCAGAAGAGCTATTATGGTGCTTGTTCAAATTTCTGCAACAAGTGGCAATTATTTGTTGCATGTTTTCCAGCTACCTAACAGATAACACACCACAGCGCGGGCCCTGCACTTGGCCCTGCTTGAGCTTCCGATCTCAGAGGCATCGGCCCTAATCCTGCAACATAATTTGCAAGGACAGGGCAATGATCTTTATCATGCCCTTGACTCTTACATTTCAAACACCAAACCTCTTTGCGCACCTCTGGCCGAGCCGCTCTATCCTTCTTTAGACTTTGGAATTCTAGGAAAAGGTTCTAAAACTCCACGTGAATCTATTGAACTCCCAAAGAAGCATCTTGAATTGGTGTCTTGTGTAGTCTCATTGCAATTTCCAAGGCCTCCACTTGGATCCCAATCTTTTGCTGTGATAAAGAAACCCTCAGATGAGGCAAGAGTGAGGCCACAAACCATTCGCAGTGCTGCCCATTCGTAAGATTCATGTTGGCTTCACGGATCTTGCATTTCAATCTCTGATCTAGCTCCTAGGGTGTCTCGCCAGGCTTCATCATGATCTCTTTGAATCCAACGATCGATTGCACTTCATACTTGGGCCTACTGAATTCCTTATTCAGCGCAGTTTGAATGTTCGCCAACGTAGCCATCAAGTTATCAGTGCAACATTTAATGTACCATGTTAGCACGTGTTCCTGTAAAGCAGTGACCAATGTATATTTCTTCATATAATCATCTGTAATGCCCTAGGATTCCCACACAGCCTTTGTGATGAACCAAAACTAGTTCGGGTCCTCATTCCCCAAGCCCTTGAAAGGGAAATTTTACTGAATTTTCCATATTGAACAGTGGTGGAGGTGTGGGCGAAGGTGTATGCGGTGGAGGTGAAGATGGAGGTGGTGTGGGTGGATGTGGTATTTGCAAGAACCCTTGCCTTATTAACTGAACATCGCTCGAGGAGAAGCCTGTGCTTCTTCTTTGTTGTCACTTGGAGGAAGTTCAATCAACAGGCTATATTCAGAGCCTATTCTCCCTCTATCCCTAGAGATATTTCCACTTCGCATAGCTCCAAACAACAAGGTAACTGCATAACCCTCTTTTCACACAAGAGCATTTTAATCCAAGTTTTTAAAGATCTCAAATAATTACCTCGCATTCCATTGAAGAAGCGTCACTCTACTTCGTTGTAGCTAACCGAAGTATCAATCATGAACTTTGTCACAAATCCTCCTATGATATTATCAAGCCAGTGATCGAGAGCATGCGCGATCTTATCTTCAGATGCTCCCAATCTTCGCACTAACTTTGGGTCCACACTATCGGACCGTCAAGCCTCTACCTTCCTTGGTCGTCTGACAATTTAGCGATCCACTCGTATAATTCGACCGAGAAGGAACATAAGAAAATTTCGTGTATCTCTATGTATAGATACTTGTCCAACCACTGTTCTTTTGTCAATCACAGGTTCCTGTTCTCTTGCGTTGTGAATTCGTGGATCTTTCTATCCAACCAATCTTCAATTTCCTTCTTAGTTGGATTCCAGTGATGCAACATCACACATCTCTTTATGCAGATCCCAGTCCTGGCAACCGAACCATTTGTTGGCTTAGGGGGCCCTGACCCAGGTTCAACGTTAAGTTTAGCCAAACAAATCCCCACACTACTGGCCCTTTTGGCATTATTCCACGGAGTGTAGACTAAAGTCTCACCCGAAGCAATATGGGGGGATGTTGGAACCAAGTTTCTTCACCTAGAGATGGTTATGATGTCATTTTGTACCCTTTATTTGCCTTCGCGCATATTGATAAGTCCTTGAGGCTTATCGATATAACTTCCTCTTACTAGGCTCGAGACCTTCGCGAAGGTCTACGACTATCTTTCACGGACCCTAAACAAGAAAATCAACCACTTACGCGCCTCTGTAATTACTCCTAAGTTTGTTATTACCCAAATTGCATTCATTCATAACCCAAGTAAATATATCAAACACAGGTATTTCTAGAGTAATCTTCTTTATTAATGCTTCAGATCATCTTACAGACTCAAACTACCCTGTGCACTCAATTGTAGGGGTCCACGCATACAATTGCAGAATCTACTCTAGGCCTCTGCGCACACAACTGTAGAGCCTCTCTTCTACTCTAAGAATCTTCGCTCTTTTTGCTAATGACCTTGATTGCATTCATCTTCATAAATGATTGAAATGCCTTAGACTCTTCTAAGACTTTCCTTTTTATACAAACCCATGGTCTGCGGACCATGGGTAGATCTTCTAAATTCGACACAACTTACATAAACAGAAGGGTAAAACCCTTTATGACACTTTACATCTACACGCTCTACGACCAGAAATTGCAAAGACTTTACACTTTACATACAAAAATTGGGCTTTCTGCCCTAAATATTGGGCTTTTAGTCCCAAAATTGACCTTAGGGGACTCTGTCGCAACAGGTGGCAAACAATGGTTAGAAAGGATAGGTTGTTGCCGAAGTAGAAAGAGTAGAGTTAAGACTCCACAGCCAAAACTACATTCGTCTCAACAAATAGTTGGTTAACACCATAGCTTCTTATAGTCAACTGCATAATGGATTGGAGTCCCTGGCATAGAAGCACATGATGCCTTCAATGGGATCACTTGGAGAGACAAGAGTGAGGGATACCGTCTTCTGATAAGTGAAGCAATACATAAAGAAAATCAAACAAACAACAAAACAAGAAGGATTGGAGATCACTAAGGACATTATTCTACAGTATGTCATTGCGCTAGCCAAAGCTCACATGGAACTATCATGGTTGTGGAATAGTGTGCAATCTAGCTCCAAATCCATATTGATAGAAGCATTGGAGGTGAAGATGTGGTTTTTATATTTTCCAATAAAAGTCAAAATCATTGCTACAAAATTCAAAGTGCGACATACATAAATTACGAATGAGCTCCATGAAGAAGCAAATGACTTATCTATTTGAAAGAATTTTTGTTCCATTAGCAGTTTTCTCTTATATAGCCACCATATTATATGAATTTTGAATTTTGTAATAAGTTAAATGTAATGAATTCTAAGAGGCAAATGAGGAATGTGAAATACACGTGGAATGTAAAAGACACATGTGGAATGTAAAGGGTCTTGTATAGAATGTGAAAGGTTGTATGGAAGCACATAGCTCATAGAAGTTGAATAGTCATGAGGAAGCTCAAAAGTCATTTTCATTTGTTCTAAATTGCTCCTCATAACTCAAGTAAGGGGCTTGGATCCTTATATTTTGGCCTTGGCTTCTCTTGTATTACACAGGAGGTAAATCATTATTTGGAGAAGAAAGTTGTGGCTTCATGTTCCACCACTGGATCTAGTGTTTCACTCATGTAACATTGTACTTGGAACCTTTCATTAATAATCAAAAGCTGCTCGAACCAACACTTCTTCATGCATGTATCGTGAATGTAGTAAGATTATTCTCGATATGTTTTCGGTATGTGTTGGCATAATACATACTAAGGTTAATGAACTATTTCATTGCTTAGTTATGGATATTGTTGAATGGGTCTTATTATGCTTTTACAATTGTTGTTTATCTCATGAACTAATTTGCAAGTAAATCAACAACTCTTTCTCTTATACTTGTGGATCTCCCTTAGGATAGTACTATTACTTCCCTAACCGTGAGCTCGTTTACCTTTACTAGTCGTGGAAGTTTCCTGTGCATTCTACATTCGATGTCACACAAAGCTTACATACTTATTTCCCCAAAGAGGTGTTTGTGATCTCCTGTTTTGTGTTGTAAACAAGGAGTACCTCTAAAACCTTTGCAATGTTATCCTGACCATACAACCAGATGGGACTCCTACACCAAACATTGTGAAGTCTAATTGGTACCTCACATCAGTGAGATCCCCTATATGTTGGCGGTATCCAACACCATCAACATTTTGGTACTAGGAGTGCCACATAACAAGTTGAGTGCATGAAATTTGTTTGCACCTCTTACATTTAAATGGCTTTATCCCAGATCATAATCCCAATGTTTTTTTATGAAGATTTAGATCCTTCAATCCCCATGGAATTTTTGCATAACTTGTCACATCTAAAATTCGATGGCAAGGGTACAAACACTATTCTTGATTACGTGATTGAGTTTGTTCAATTTTGTTTTTCAAGTGGTGTTTATTCTGAAGATATTCTTACAAGGTTGTTCACCCTTACATTGGATGGTCATGCTAAGCAGTGGTGTTATTCTTTACCTATTGCTTCTATCTCATCTTTTAAGCAATTGGTTAATGAGCTTCGTCACATTTTCGACAAGTATGAGTATCAAGATGTTCTTAATGAAATCAATCAGCCTAGAATGGAATTGAATGAATCTCTTGAACATTTTGTTGACCCGTTTATTCATCTGTTATGAATTTCCGGATGAGGATGTGGATTAGCAATTTTTGGATGAAAAGTTTTGGTTTCTTAGTCAGGATTTCAATAAAATATTTTGAATCTGATTCATCATGCACTCCTGTTCAAAAGGAATTCCCATGTCCCGAAGAAGAATTCGATGCTCCTTTTATTCCTTGTCCCCCTCCTTTTGATGTTTCGTATCTTGAGCCTGAATTGATCAATAAGTTGGAAGATCAATTTGCTGATGAAGAATTATTTTTTCTTTCACATTTTCCCTAGATTATGATTCGCTTGATTATATTAATCAATCATCTTTGAATCTTGATAATCCTTTTGTCAATCTTGAACCCATTAATCAAGTTGAATCCTTGGACAACCATGATCACGACCATTCCTTTTTTTCTAAATTGCATGGTGGATGAATCTTTGTTGCCTCTTGAAGATTCAAATTTGTAGAAGTTTCAATTGGAGTCTGATGTGGTTATTGAAAATTTACTTTCAGTTATATCTCCTTTTGATCAATAATATGACATGCTTATTATTGAGGATTTTTTTATTTTTTTTCCTGTAATCTCAAAAACCTATTTGATGTACCTCAATTGCCTTATGAATCTTGTGATTTGAATGATGATTTTTGTTTAGACAAGTAATTTAATGTGCTTTCTCTATCTAGCTTCCAATATTTTTAGTGCTCAAAGCTAATTCAAGTGAATAGGACACTTCATCTCGTGTTGATGGTTATGTCAGGTTCCTTTCACCCTGATGACATTTGTGATTTTGGTCAGTTTAAGATTTTCTCACAAAATCTTGTCATTAATGTCAATCTCATGGGATTTTGACTCTCTTGAGGGATTCTCGTTTCTTACGTGTTCAATTTTTAAACCCACAAGATATAAAGTTTAATAATATTTTTAAAGTTCAATTGTTGCATCCCTCTTCATGCATATCTTTGATTTGTGACATGGAATTTTTTTTTATCCTCAATGGTTGTCAAATCCTTCCATCTGACATCTCTTACTCATCATCCTTTGAAAAGCTTAACTTACAAACTAGCACGGATTCTGGTCAATCTCTTGATATTTCATATAATATGGATTTGGATTTGGTTAATCTTTTTTGTCAAAGTTTTCCTAAAGGTTGTTTCCACGATCCTATTGTCGATTGGCTTGAAGTATCCTATCAATTAGAACCCATGTCTCACAACATATTCTTTCCTGCATTCAATTGAGTCTTTATTTGGTTGCGAATGTAGGAAATGGTGTTGTTGTTGAGTTCTTCGTTCGATAGAATGATTAAGTGTGTCACACCGTTGTTCCCTGCACTTTTTTCTTTTACCTGTTAGTGTGAAATTTTTTGTTGTTCATCTTTTGCACTGCACTATATCTCACATTGATTCTATATATACACATATTTTGACTCTCAAGTGTCAGGAGCAACTTCTAAGGTTGCATTGGAAGTTCCTTTTCACTTAACCCGACGCTGTAAATGTTAGTTTAGGGTAGGATAGGTTGCATTTAGTTAGATGCATTGCATTTATCTTTTCACACTTTCAATTTTCCACGCTTTTTATTTTTCGTTTCTATTATTTTCCACATAAGAGGGTGTTTTGAGCTTCAAGACAATGTGGCTAATCTTTTGTGAAAGGAAAGTTATGGTAACATGAAAACCTTGGCTAATATGTTACCCTCTCCTGTGATTTGGTTTATACCTTTAAATTCAATGATGTTTGGATCGAAAATATGATCCGTCACCTTGGAAACCATAATCAGAACCATGATGATTGTATCTATTTATGATTCTCATTCCTACACTCAATTTTGTTTATTAATGATGTTATTATTTCCTATCTATTTGAGTAGAGAAGGATAAGGGGGAAATATTTAGTGTGCTAATTATCATAGGTTTATAAACCTATCTTCAAATCAACCTATTATGCTCTCAATAAGTTAGGATCCTTCTTTTGCCCCATTTAAAAAAAATAAAAAAATTGCCTAAGCATAGTTCTATGAAAAGAAAAAAATAAAGGGTAAAAGAAGAGAAAGGCTTCCTACACAGAGAGGTGAAGCAGGCGACTTCACTGGGTACTGTCCAGGCTCATTGGAAGCAAAGCAATGCTTGTGTTCCCGAAGTGACTATGTTAGGGTACTGTCCAAGCCTACTAGCAGCGGAGCAACACCAAAGATGTAAAACTCATACTATGACTGTCTTTTACTCATCATTTTATATTACCCTTATTATCATCGAAAGGAATATGATATGGCTTGCTTTATTATGTGTTATGTCGAGTAATGAAATATAGGAGGCTATATCTTTAACTAGGTAGAATGGGGAGTCAAGGTGACTCATTGATTGAATCAAGACTTCCTCAAAAATTGAGACTTTGTGCATAAAGTGAAACCAAAGTAGAGAAGTTGGGATTCTCCCAGTGTGTTGCAAAGTGTTTTTGCTATGATAAAAACCGTCCATTTTTTTTTCCTAACTCAATTTTGGAGCCTACGTGAACTGTTGTTCCAAGCTATCTAGTGTTGTCACATTGTTTGATTAACTATCTCAATGTTTTACCTAAGTGTTGTTTCCACATAATTTGATGTTCTTTAAGTGTCGTCACCCTATTTTTTAAGTGCTTTATGTTATCCTACCCAAGGATAGGAGAAATCATATCATTTCTTAACTTGGTAACTAGTTTTATTCACCATGCAACACCCACTCAAAAGTGAGAGAAAATCACTTTCCTTGACCAAAAGCGCAATCTAAGATGACAAAGATTTGTGCCCTTGATGAGCACACTCCTACGGGATGAACAATTGCGCCCTAGTGGAGCACACTCCATGGTCATCAGTGCACCATCCACTTCAGTGCACTCCTTTGACTCAAAGACTTGCACCCTCTTCAACTCATGTATGCGCTTTTCTTGTTGCATATGGATGCACTCCTAGGAAATAGGAGCCCACTTCAATCCACTTAACTAACTCATTCACTCATTGACAAGTGGCGAGCATGCATGGAATGGATTTGTGTGTAATATCTTTATAATCAATTTTACTAATCATTCTTTCACATAATCACTCTCATTTGGGCTTGAGCACACTTCTTGTGATCAAGGAGCTCTTTGTCGACTTTCATTCCAAGTAAGTTTTACATGTCGATTATATTTCTTTCCTTTAATATTTTTGTTGTTGATCTTGCTTTCCTTGCTGGCGTTTCACTTCTTTTTAGTTTCTTTGTTGGCATTTTTGTTCATTCTTTCTACTACAAGTGTCAATTTGTTGTTGCGAGTTGTGACTCTTCACATTCTAGTCATGATTGCGACATAATCTATGAAACTTGTAGATCCTTCCTCTCAAAATTTTTAATTATTTTATCTTGATTCTGAACTTATTACTAATCCATTTCAATTCAGAGCGCACTAAGTCCTGATTATCTCAGAAAACTACGCCCAGAAAGTCAATTTTCCCCTTGAGCGCACCCCTTCGACACAAAGAGTTGCGCCCTCCTTGAGTGCGTGAGCACACCATGAACTCACGAGTGTTTTCTCCTTTGTTCTTAGACTGTGCACTGTACGCCCTCCTTGTTCCTATTGAGAGAATGAGTGCACTGATAAGGCCTGAAGCTTGACCCATTCGTCCCTTCGGTGTGCACTGTTGTGTCCTCCTTAGCCTATTTGGGTGCATCTTGAACCCATGAATGGTTTCCTTCGTGCTTCGACAATGCGCCCAACGCCCTTGATGATCTATTTCTCTTACTTAAGCACACGAGCACACCTTGAAGGTCTCTTGTGAGCCTTGAACTTACCTTCATGCTCTGACAATGTGCCCTCCTTGTTTTGATATAAATTTCTTGCATGTACAAGTAACCATGTCCTATCTTTGATAGGATTATACTCTCAGCTACATTTGATGGTTTTTGAACATGATCTGCTAATTTATTGCTTGTAATAGATAGAGGATTTTAGAAAGATGATATTTTTCACCATGAGTGTACTTCCACGTATAGGTTTTCTAACTAGTCTCATTACTCTTTCATCATTTATTGGAATGATGCCTCTCGCTACATGTCGAGTGGCCTCGAAAGAAGCTTCAGAAGCAAGAAATGAAGAAGCAGTGGAAGTTACAAAGCCTACCATTCCTATTCTTACAAATACATAGTGTTTCATAGACAAATCTATTGTGGTAAGTGGAAAGATATTCAAGACATATTCATGCAAAAGTAGTTCCCCTAAGATTTGGAAGATAAGGAAGTATACATCAACATAAAATGGTTTAGGATACATGGGATTGCATGCAAGTTCCCAGTCATACCTTTTGCGGAGGTAATTGAATGGATTTTATCACACATTGATGATTCAGATTTGGTGCTTCACACTGAAAGTGTTGGTCAACTTTCCACCTACTATGGAGAGGACATGAAAACTTATTACAAAATATTTTACACAAGATGGGCTAATCTCAACACAAGTTATATCATCAAGTCTTGGTGTCGAGAGTCTTCCAAGTTCTGACACCGCCGATCTGCAGTTTACTTGACTAGGATTATGAGGGAGGTGTATCAATACCTTATTGTTATGTGTTATAGGCTGCATGGGTGGAAGAACGCTGAAGTATTTGAATACAATTGGACAGTTATGCTCAACTTGGTTGTTACCCATGGCAAAATATTTAATTGGGAAGATATAGTTTCTTTTGAGTTGTAGTGACATGTCAAACACGCTAAAGCATCTCTAAGGACAAATTAGGCACCAGAGTTTTATATGTCAACATTTTTGTTAGATGGGATCTATGCATGATATGTATTCCCAGTGATGTATTGGAACTAGACCCCACAGATAAGTTTCCGTTTTACTTCCATTGCAGGGTGTTGTCAGATTTGAGTTTCATAGGGGCATATGATAGATTGGCTGAGAATTTCTTTGCAATCATGTTTCAGATGATATATGAGATCGATCCTCCTTGCATGAACGACCAAGTGAAGGATTCATTACATGATATCATGAATTGGCTTGATACACCAAAATGCATATATATCAAATGCTTTGAATGTCATATTTCTCCTCATATTATGCCTCGATATGTGACTAACAAGGTGGTCTTGCAAGAAGTTGCTTATCAATTGAATAAAGGGTTATCAGGAGTTCTTCATAAAAGGAAGAAGGCCCCTTGGTCCACTTTCCCTTTGAGGATTGGAATGTATAAGCTGAAGAGCCACAAGGCAATAGAAGCTGAAATGCAAGAGCTAGACCGCTTGCACTTTGCAGTCAAGGACTTTCATGGATATGACCCCAAGATGGTGCGCAAGCAACATTGTAACAAGATTGATTTTGCTTGGGGGTATTCATCAATGACTATTGTAGAAGATGAATTGGTGAATAAATGGTACAATGCACTAAGGAATACACATCGATGAATTGAAGTTGGTTCCCTCCAAGTTCCACTAGCTCAAGATATATAGGTACATGCAGCGCCACAAGCAATTGCTCAAGTAAGGATGGTAGCTCCCAGGAAAAATATCAAACATGATCCAATGACAGAAAGTAACATGAAATGGAAGGTTGATCCACTAAATAAGGGATATACTGAAGTTGAATAGGAAAAGAGAGAATTAGAGGAAAAGATGCAAGATGAAGAAGAGGAGGAGAGGAAGTAAGATCAATTGCTCAGAGAGAAACAAGAAGAAGAACAATAAAGGCAGTCACAGGAGGAGGAAGTAGCACAGAGGTTGGAGGAAGAACAATTGACTCAGGAAGTGGAAGAATAATAGGAGGACTATGATGCCATCTAACCCATAGATGATGAACCAAGTTCTCTAGCAAAACCTCCTCTTATAGGTGACTATCTCCCATTCGATGAGATGGGAATTACAACTCCCTGGAAGATAGAGTCATGGATGTATGTAATGTCACATTCAATCAGCTAAAAGAAAAGGATTGTGCAACAAAGAAGAATATTCTTCCCAAATGATCCTAAAAATCGAGTTTGTATCCGCATAAAAGGTGATAACTGTAAATACTAGGAGGAATCCCCGGGAGATAATGCCAACTAATGTTACTTTTGCTACAACAACATAGGATAACTCAGAGTATATGTTCAATGATAATGCACAATTGAGGAAAGAGTTGGTTGTTGTAAAGCAACAAGAGGAACACCTCACTAAAAAAAAATCAACATCTATCTTCCCACAACTTCAACATAGCAGAATGGCAATCAGCTATACAAAAGGAATTGGGGCCAATGGAGGATATCATGGCGTAGTTGTATGATGAAATGAAACTTTTACATGAAGTAGTGGCACCCCTAGTTAGTATATAGAAGAAAGCACAATAAGTCCTAAAGCTCCTAAAGGTGGCAAACATATTTGTTGATAAAATACAAGTATGCGCTACCAAATATCTAGATATTCCACAACAGTTGGTTAGAAAGGATAGGATTGTTGCCGAAGTAGATAGATTATAGTTGATACTCCATAGCCAAAACTACATCCATCTCAACGAACAGTTGGCTAACACCATAGTTGCTTATAGTCTACTGCATAATGGTTTGGAGTCTTTGGCACATAAGCACGAAATTCCTTCAGTGGGATCACTTGGCGAGACAAGAGGCAGGGATATCATCTTGCAAGAAGTGGAGCAATACATCGAGAAAATCAAACAAACATTAGAACAAGAAGTCTTGCAGATAACTAAGCATATTATTCTACATTATGCCATTGCACCATCCATAACTCACATGAAACTGTCATGGCTATGGAATAGTGTGCGATATAGCTCCAAATCCATATTGAAAAAAGCATTGGAGGTGAAGATACTGTTTGTAGCAGGTTTTCCAGTACTGGTTAAAGTCATTGCTACATAATTCAGAGTGTGGCATACATACGTTACTAATGAGCTCCATGAATAAGCAAATGACTTATCTATTTATTTGAAAGCAGTTATGGCCTATTAGCATATTTTACTTATATAGCCACCATATTATATTATTTTGTATTTTGTAATAAATGTAATGAAGTCCAAGAGACACATGCGGAGTGTGAAAGATGCATTTGGAATGTAAAAGGTCATGTATAGAATGTGAAATGTTGTATGAAAGCCCATAGATCATTGTTGAGCCTCAACCTTGCACCTTCCTATACACCCTCTTAGCCCTCATTCTCCACTCACTTCATTCATCCAGTGGTTAAATCATTGCATTATAGTATAAAAAGGATTGTTTATATGGTTTTCTGACTATATTGATGTTTGTTGTTTGGTTTAGTTTTTTTGTTCATGCAGCTGCGGAAACTTGTCAGTTTCCGCAGCCAGCATAGGTTTTCGCAGCCAACACAGGATTCCGCAGCTATTTTGTTAAAAGTTGTGCTCCAGGTGTCCTCTGAAGGAACGAGCTACATGGGCAAGCTCCAGATGGCAGG
>APFE031584730.1:3539-22629 GCA_000404065.3 Pinus taeda
CACTCTTGGTTCAGGACCTATTACATGGGCTTGTAAGAAACAGGCTGCCATTTCTCTTTCATCAGCAGAAGCAGAGTATTGTGGTTCCATGGAAGCTAGTAAGGAAGCCTTGTGGCTTCGTCAGATCCTATCAGAATTTGGCTTTGAGCAGCAACATCTGACTACACTTTGGTGTGATAATCAAAGTGCCATTCAGCTTTGCAAAGATCTAGTTCAACATCAGCGCAGCAAACACATTGAACTACACATGCACTTAATCAGAAAGCTCATTCATGACCATGTTCTTGAAGTGCAATATTGTTCAACAGATGATCAGGTTGCAGACATCTTCACAAAGGCTCTCACAGAGGCGAAGTTCACTAAACTTCGATATATGCTTGGAGTTCAGGAATTTGTCACTAAGGGGGGATAGGCTCTAGTGCCTCCTTCCTTCTCCTATTGTGTCATATTTGTAAATCCTTCAATCCTATCCCAAGTTGTTCTTAAGGGGGGATGTTAGGATAGTCCGACACATAGGAAATAGTTAAGTTCAACTTGGTCTAGTATAGAGTTAGGTATAGAGTTAGGTAAAGTGTGTTTCTTTACCGTTGTACATTTTTTAACTTACAATCCGACGGTCACGATATGTAGTGATCCGACGGTTCATTCTCTCCTCGGTATTACCGACACTTGATCCGTGGCTTGACACCCGATTGGTCCATGAATTCTATTTAAAGCGCATGGAGGGTCATTTGTAGGTTAACCGTGCATGAGAGAAGCTTATGTAAATTTTCATTCTTTTATTAATAAATTGCCTGTAGTAGCCACGTTGGCGCAGGCCGTGGACTGTTTCCCTCTCTGAGGGTTTTAACCACGTCAAAATACTGGTGTATTGATCTGTGATCTGTTTGTGAGCGGTTTCCTTTTGGTGTTCTGTCTGAGGAACTTACCCTATAAATTCCTACAGGGGATCCTACAGAGCAACTGCTAGGTCAGGGGACAACAACGGAACAACAGCCCACTATCACCTCAGCTAAGGTTCCCTGCTCTTTACGAACTTTCAATGATGGGAGGAGTCTCGGTATGAGAGGAATCACAAGAATGGATGGATCGATGATAAGATATGGGGTGATTCCTAAAGCCTATTCACAAGAGAGGCTCAATTAGATGGCTTGCTTACTTTGAAAGCAACGTAATTGGCTCTATAGGAAGGGCTATAAGTATGCCCAGGCTTAGGGCTGGAGAATATGCCTTCTCAAGGGGCTTCCTAGGCTTAAGGATCCTTGAGAAGAAATGGAGTCTATATAGTCCTTGTGGAGTTTGAGTTGTAGGGTTGTGGTACCACAAAGAACCCAAGTGGACACAAACTAGCTCAAGGGTGTGGCGTTGATCAAACAAGGAGGGTCTTGACCTAATGAAGGAAGAGAATAAGATCAAAGGTAAAAAAATTGAGAGTTGAATGCAATGATCCAAATGGCGACACTAACAAAAATGGTGGTCTAGGTGCATCATCCTCATCCAAAATGTGGAACACGAGCGATCACTTAATGGTGTTAGGGATCCATGAAGTAATCTCTGTTATGGTGGAGGCCCATGGCTCTCAACGCTCACCCTACAAGTGCCAACATTACCCTCTGGAGGGCTTGGACCTTGTATAGGGTAACCAAACCCCAAATGGAGACCCCAGCCCAACCATCTACCAAACTTTCGTTACAAAGCTTCTAGACATGGAAGCTTCGGCTCCTTATTTAAAAAACCTTCCAAAAGAGTATCGACACGACTGGAAAAGGGCTTAGTCACTCCAAACAGCGTGAGGGCTAGATTTAACCTTTGTAAATCAGTGCGAGGAGAAAACTGGTCAGTAGCGTTGGTCTTGTAAAGTGGGCTACAAGGAAGATTCTTGGGCAATGATGTAAAGGGGAATTATTCTGCTCATGAAGAGGGACATACTAGGAGTTTCTTCATGATGGGAAAGCATGTCGGGTACACTATAGAGGTCCTCCAGGATCATAAACGAGGAGTAAAGGGACAACGACAAAATGATGTGTAACAGATGCCCCCTAAAGTGTTGTTTAGTCAATTTATTATGTCCTAAATTGCTACATAAGTTATCAGTCCAGGAGTCGTAAACTGATGAAGTGTAGTGCAGTGTATGTGCTAGACAACCCTTTTCTTACCTCACTATTTTCAGTTTAATCTTGTTTTGGGGTTTTGTTCTGTTGGTCTCCTAAAGTGTTTAATGCAATGGAAATCCTTGTTTAGTCAATTTATTATGTCCTAAATTGATACATAAGTTATCAGTCCGGGAGTCGTAAACTGATGAAGTGTAGTGCACTGTATGTGCTAGACAACCCTTTTCTTACCTCACTATTTTCAGTTTAATCTTGTTTTGGGGTTTTGTTTTGTTGGTCTCCTAAAGTGGTTTAATGCAATGAAAATCCTAATCTGTTGTTAAAGCAAAAGTGTAAAAATACTTTTCAAAGATCAAGTGTGGATGTAGGGTTGAAGACAAGGCTTATCCTCTTGCTTCTTGTGATAATTTCTAAACTTTGAACTTAGGAGATCTTAAACATGCTGTCTACAAAATCAGAACTTGAATGAGAGTGTGAATATGCAACTATATAAACCAAACTAAAAATGAAGTACTGAAAATGAGATTACTATCTTTGCTGTTCATCCTAATTGCAAAATTGAAATCTAATACACTACTGCAACTTAAACCAAATAGTAAAGAAACTGGAAACTAATGATTAGTCAATGATTTCATCCATAATCACAATATTTCGCCAATTAACTTCTAAAACGGGGTTAAGCTAAAGGCTCTGAAAATATCATCATATGGCATGAAAGAAATGACATCTAAACTATCTAATTGCACACTAACGAAAGCAAAGCCAATTACTTCATCTATAATCACAATATTTCACCAATTAACTTCTAAAACGGGGTTAAGATAAAGGCTCCGGAAATCATCATATAGCATGAAAGAACTAACATCTAAATTATCTAATTACACACTAATGAAAGCAAAGCCAATTACTTCATCTATAATCACAATATTTCACCAATTAACTTCTAAAACGGGGTTAAGCTAAAGGCTCCAGAAATATTATCATATAGCATGAAAGAACTGACATCTAAACTATCTACTTGCATACTAATGAAAGCAAAGTCAATTACTTCACCTATAATCACAATATCTTGCCGATTAACTTCTAAAAAGGGGTTAAGCTAAAGGCTTTGTAAATATCATCATATAGCATGAAAGAAATGACATCTAGATTATCTAGAATAATAAACAAATCTCACTAAGTAAAAGCATAAAAAACTGAAATTGAAAACTAAATTTCAGTAGAGGGATTAAGTCTCAATAACACCACTTGATGCAAAAATTACACTAAGAAGCTCGAGCATAACCAGACTTAAAGACGTATTCTGAAATGCACCTATGAATGTTAGTAAGAAATATGACAAGTTGCAAAAACATATACAAGGTTAGAAGGATTAAGATCATAAGAAAAACATGAGAAATATACAATTTGAATGAGAGAAAATATACATGAAAACTATACAAAAACAAAAGAAGGACCTTAGCTACGCAGGGGCCCTCTGCACAGCTTCGGACTAGCACGCTGTTACTTCAAAACACGCTTAAACAACCATGTGAAAAACAGAGTTTTACATTATGAAACAAAGTAATATATCTCTTGGTTACAGAACAACAAAATAACACTATAACAACAATATTAAGAATGTCCTATTTGCATTGCAAACGCTTGTATTTATAGAGAAAATGGATAACTATATCTCAGAGGAATTTATTCAATGATAGACACGTGAATAGGTCAAAATTCGAGGATTCAGCCTCTTGGTTGCCATGAGCAGTAAATCTATGTGAGGTGGATGTTGGATTGCATTATGTAGATGGTGTGCAGGTGGAAAAAATGGATCCATGAGTTCAGGAACGGCTTTGGGCTTCTTTTATGTGTAGGAACAGAGTTCTAGTTGGCATAAAACTCTCCGTTGACCTCCCTTTGACCGGGACCTTTTCTTTCGAATCTGGCTAAGTAAATAGGACCTCATCCATGTGTGGACAATTCCTGAGTTGCCCATGTGTCTCATTCCTCCTCATGACACCTGTAACCTATAAAACAATGGAAATGGTTGCAGAATTGCCAGTTCGCTGTGGAAAGTGGCTACATACTGTAGTTGATAAACAAAACCTAGATCAAATAGCACACACAATGATATAATTTGAAAATCACTCAAATACACTCCTGAAATCCACATGTAACAACTTTTGATGGCTTAAGATGCACTAAAATGGGGAAATGGAAGAGAAAGGGTTTAAGAAAATTCTTGGAAAAGAGGTAGTTTTGGGGCTCAACATACCCCCACTGTGAAGATGTTGCATGTCCTCATGCAACCAAAATTGTAACAATCCTCCCTTCAATGCATCTGCTCTGAAAATTATGCTAAGACATCCAACCTCTTCTTCTTCTTTCTTGCTGTAATTGTCATTCTAGGCTTCATCATAAGACATTTGTACTTGATATTGATGAGGGCTCTACTCAACCTCCTATTCTTCTTCTTCAGTTTTCTATTTTTCTTATGCCATAATCCTAAATGCAGCATGGTATTGTCATGGATAACTTTGTCCAATTTGTTTTTCTCTTTTAAAGTTTCATTCTCCCTTTGGATATGTCTGTTTAAGACTTCCAGCTCATAAATTTCTTGCTTCAATCACTGAATCAAAGTTTCCTGAGTTGTACCTGGCTGATTGGATGAAGTTCCTTGTTCTGTTGTAGTTTTTTGTTGTTCCAATGATTCAATGAAATCATAAATCTGCTGCTGGGATTGATCAATTTTTGGAGTTGTTTTCCTTGGACAAGTTTCAAAATCTAACTGAGGAGAAGGAGAATAATGTGGACTTTGATCAGGTGGAGTTTTTTCTGGTGACTGATCTGGAGTTTCACCTCCAAGGTCTATGAATTGAGCTCCTTTGATTTGCATTTTCTTCAACTTGCCCTTTAATCTAGAGCTTCTTCTTAGACCTTGTGAGCTTATGTCTCCCTTTTCTACGATTTGTTTCTCCTTTCCTTTTTTTTTTGCTTTAGTTGACTATTCTTTAAGATGACATAATCTTTAGAAAGTACTTTCTCTTCCTCTAAAAAAGGCTCACGAGTTTGGTAAATGTCTTCAATTTTCCTCTTTCCTTTCTGTTTTGCTTGTTTCCTAATTTCAGTCAATGTTTTTGAAGGCAATTCTTCTTCATTGTTTTCCTTGGTCACACTAGTAGGAGTATCTTGGATTGTTAAAGATGTTCTTTTCCTCCTACTTCTCTTTGCTAAAATCCTCTCAGGCACTTCAGGAGGGTCTTGGAAGAAGTTCCTAACTAGTAATTTTTCCCATGTATCTTCCCTCTATTTCAAATGATTTTCAACCAAGATCTTGATAAGGCCATGATGGTAGAGATGAGGTTCCACATCATCTATATTCTTTTGCATAGTAGTAGACATTTTTCTCAAACTATTCAACAAGAAGTAAGGGAGGTTGATAGTTTCAGTCTCAAAGAAATTCATTAATAATCTGATATGATACATATACATGGAGCCATACCTTCCCTTCCATGTAATGAATTTCTGAATGATTAAAGGCAGACTACTCCACTTATCTTTTAAGGATGAAATAGGAATCCCTTGTTTAAAGATTGATATGTCCATACCTGGATTATGAAGGATGGCCCTCCAGACCTTTTCATGAAAGTCCTTATTAAACCATCTCTCTCCTTCTTGTGGAAGCTCTGTGGTTGCTGCAATTGATGATTCTGTCACTGGAAATTTGATGTCTCCAATTTCAACTTCTACACCATTGAAAGATCTTGCAAACATTTTTGTAACCTCCTTGTGATGACCCTTGAACTTCTTAATGAATTGCAACCATCCTGCCTTCTTCAATGTGCTCTTAAGCTGCGAGTAACCTTCCATGAACTTAACTCCTTCGGGTTCTGTTCTCACAATAAGACCCATTTCTCTTTTTCACTGTGAAAACACTGCTATAACTGATAGTTTTACAGAAGCAGAACAATTCTGTGAGCGGAAAATAGAAGAAGACTGTGGAGAAAGTCGATGATTACAAAATGGGGAAAATACTGAGCATGAGATGAAAGAGGATTTACGGAGTAGAAACTGGTGTAAACGAAAAATGAACCGAGGATTGTAAAACCTGGTGTGCAAGCATGGAGGCAGAGTGTCACTCGTGAAAATTTACGAGACTGAACTGAGTTTATGATTTTGAGTTTATAAAAAGGCTGCGGAGTGGAACGTCGGTGGAGGAGAGCTGTATTCAATCGGCTCACATCTGCATAATTAGCTGTTTTAACAAATGTAATGAGGGTGTACAACTAAGTACGAGTTAAACTCAGGAATAGATGATGAGACTGTTAGGATTAATGCGAAGGATATGGTGGAGTTAAGGCAACCATCAAGTTAAATCATTACACGTCAAGGAGCTATGATTTTACAAACTATACGAATTATGCTTTTGAAATGCTATTTGAAATGGTTTTGTCCATAAAAATAAAATAAAATGCAAATCCCACACGCCTGTTAGTGCTATAAACACATAGATGTGTTAAAGTTGTTTTTGGCAGCCTTGGAGACTCATTTTTTACATTGGACTTCGTTGATGGAAGGATGGGCATGTTGTGGAGAGAGCATGACTTGAAGCCTTTGAACATAGTGATTGCAAGGGATGTTGCTTCTAGTAGGATGGTAGCAAGTTGGGGGTTGTTGAAGTTTCTTCATAACCCCATTTTGAGGTCGAAGGATGCATTCTTGTGGTTCCTAATATGGTGTTGGGATGAGGGCTATTAGATATTCATCCTCAGATGAGATGATCTACCTATATTTCCTGAGATAGATGTGTACTTTTTGACTGGTTAGGTGCCTCGTCGAGAGGTCTTATAAGTGCCCCTACCAAGTGGGCAGGTAGACATTCATGCCTGGGTTGATGACCACTGCGGTCCCAATGCTATTGATGAGGGGTGTTTTCATGTTGCTTCCATCATAGATCTCACCGAGCGAATTGCATTGGTGATGATTGTACAGCTTGCAAGGCCAGCAACCCCTCACTAGGTGTAAGGGCCACAAATTGTTGTGCTAGAGAGACTATGGGTTGGCCACTTCTTTGACTGGCCATTTTATGTATAGAGTTATGGTGTCACAAAAAACACAGGTGCGGCAAGGTTGGGCATGGAGCTTCTACTATGCCAACATTTTGTGCAGCATATTGCATGAGAGGGTAGTGAAGCTCTGACCTTTTTTGGCAGTGCCTCCAAGACCTGCTAGAGACCCACATATTAGGTTGTGAGCTCTAGTGATGTCGCGAGATGGTTGTGGTGTGACAAGGCATTATTGAAAAGCCACTGTGGAGGTTTGGTTCAAATCCAACCCTTAGACGATTCTAGAGTATCCCCATCGCAATGTGGATTTTAGGGGCAATCAAGATATGGGGATACCTCCTGGTGATGCTTGGGGACCAACAAGTATGTGATTTTTTATTTCTTCATTTGTGCTTTTTGACATGTATAGATATTCTACATTTTTTGATGATTTTGATACCATGTATGTTTTCTTGTAGATGTGGGACCTCGTGGATGACCATTGGCCTAATTGGTAGGAAATGATCCTCTTCACATGGGTGTGGATGGTGCGACTGAGGTGCCACAACAATGGAGAGGTTCCAAGGCTCAAGCAAAGACTAAGAGACCAACATAGCACCATCAGCTAGAGATTGGTGGTCCCTATAGAGATGAAGGTAGTTCCTTTGCCTCAACGGAGATGATTCCGATGTAGGAGCGTGTTGAGGCAATAGAGGCTCAAGAAGTGGTTGCAGAGGCTTAGGTAGAGACTGTATAGGCTCAACTGAGGGACTCAGAGGATACGTGGGGTCAAGAAGTCACCCTAGCACGGAGGATGCGCGAGGAGGGGTGGGTTGGCTTGGGGGAGGAGGTTGTGGAGATGGTTTTGGCACATGAAAGAGCATGATATCCGACTCTTCATCACTTCACAATGGTCGTATAGACTGAGTGTCCCCTCCTAGTACCAGATGTGACAGTGGTACCTTCAGTGGGAGGTTCAGGGGCACAACCCTAGATAGAGTTTATTTATCTACCAGGGAAAGCACCCATTATGAGGATGCTCCCCTATTTTGATGACCTATTTTTCCTAGCGTTGAACCAACATATGTGTCTTGATGTGCACTCTTCTATACATGTGATATATGTTTGCACTTATGTGATGGATTTACATTGATGCTTCAAGTTTCTTGATGGTGATATATATGTGATACATGCAAGTCTAGAATTTGATTAACTATGTGGTTAGCTAGATGGTTTTGATTTCTTGGTATATGTTTAAATGTGATATGATCAAAACCTCAGGCTAACCTTTATGCATGTAGATCTTTCTGAAAGAGGCATGGACCATGAACCTTCAAGGTTCTATTCAACTGTGATACAACAAGCTGGGAATCAAGGAATACATGCAGGTGACTAATACCTAGATTGGAGGCATCAACCAAGAGGCATATGACAACATCGTACTTAACTTGATTGTTGGTTTCTAATCCTATACATTGTCCATTGGTGATACATGGTTTGTTTTCAAGAGAGTATATGACCCAGGCCATTGCAGCAAGGTTTTCTAGCCATTGAGAAGCACGATAAACAAACCCATGGTGATAGGCTGGTGGATGATCCATATGTGACACATGATGAGAGAAATGTTTCAAAGTGTATCCATGATGAATCAATCATCATAAAAATAAGTCATGGTAGATAAATTTTCATTCTAGGGCTACTTGCAATGTTATGGATTAAACTTTTTAAGATAATTCCCATTAATGAGATATTTAAGGCAAGTCCAATTCAACTCTTCTAAGATGTATGCCCCCTTGAGGAGGCCATGTTTGACAATGTAAGGGCCCTTACATAATGTCTCAAATTTCCCTAGTCCTAACGCTTATTTGGAAACATTGTAATGAAGGACTAACTCCCCCTCAGTAAAGGACTGAGGGGTGAAACTGTGGTCAAAAGTGGCTTTTGCCCACTTTTTGTGTGCTTCATAATGCTGGAGAGATTCTCGTTAACATGCATCAACATGTTCCAACTAGACCAATATTTGTTTTAATAATGAAGTGTTGGTGAGAAGTTCGATGGTTTAGTGAAAGGTAGGGATGTCACACTCAATGGGGAGGAAATCTTTGACCCCATAGAATAATTGGAAGGGCATGAAACTTGTAGATTCTTGTACCTCCATGTAGTATGCCCACAAGGTTGAAAACATCATATGGTGCCAGTTGGTAATGTGGTTGTTCACCATATTTTGCAACATTGTTTTGAGGATTTTATTGAGAACTTCTACTTGGCCATTAGACCAAGGATAGTATCGGGAAGAAAACTCATGGAAAAACAAAGGTGTTGGGATAACTCCTGAAATATTTTGTTTTCGAAATGTTTTCCATGATAAGATATCAAATCCTTGGGAACATCGAACCATGTTATGACATGGTTAAAGAAAAACCATGAAACGTTTTATACGGTGTTATTATATGTGGGCATGGGAATTGCCCATTTGGTGAAATAGTCGATGACAACCATAATGTACTTATGATTGCCTGATGATGGGGAGTTGCAGGTCATTAAGTCTATGCCTCATTTGTAGAAAGGTTCAGCGATGATGACTAGATGTAGGGGAGCTAGTGGAGCTTGTGCCTTATGAGCATATCTTTGGCACCACTCACATCTCTTGACCACTTGAATATATTCATGGAAAAGGGCGGGCCATAAATAACTGGAACGAAGTACTTTATGAGCGGTGGCCATCCTTGAGAGTTGGTTGCCACAAGCCCCACAGTGAGAATCATTTAAGACCTACTCATCTTGTTCGTGAGAAAGGAATCAGTAGAGGATGGTGTTTACGCCTTGTCGATAGAGGACATCCCCCAGAAGGAGGTAACGTGGGGCCTGGTGGCATATGCACCTCTGACCGTCGCGAGTAAGTTGAGGTTTGAACTTTTGAGTTCGTAAAAAGATGAGGATGTCATCATACCAGGTGTCTTTTGTTGAGACTAAGAACAAATGTTCGTAATAGAATGCATCATTAATGGGGGATCCTTGGGTCTCTGTTGGGATATCACTAATGAACTCAAAGAGGATAAGGGCCACCTTTCTCTTGGGGGAGGAAAAATGAAGATCGAATTCTTACAGAATAATGAGCCATCGAGTGTATTTGTGGTTCATTATACAATGGGTGAGAAAGTATCACATAGGGTTGATATTTTCTATTACGGTGATGGTTTGTAAGATTATGTAATGTCGAAGCTTATGTAAAAAGTGGATGAGGGCTAAGGCTATTTTTTTAGTTGGCTCATACTTCGATGCAGGCCCAGAGAGGCCCTTGCTAACATAGTAGATTATGTGATCTCTATTATCAGGTCCTTCTTGCATGGCTACTTCAGATGTTGAGAGGTAAAGGGTATAGTCCTTGTTATGATTAGGAGGGCTAATCAAAGGTTCCTGAGATAATGCGTAAGGGATTCAAATGAGTCTTGTGCCTTCTGGTCCCAGTGGAAAGGGATATCCTAAAGAAGCATGCACAAGAAGTCGTGTGCATAGGTGGCATCATTGGGAACAAAGCGACATAAGAAGTTGGCCTTAGCTTGCAAGTTTTGGAGCTGCATTAAAGTTTTTAGAGTTGAAATTTCCTTGATGGCTTAGACTTTGAGAGGGTCGACTCTAATACCTTGCTAGGAAATAATGAATCTAGTAGTCATCCTGCATGAATGCATAAGACACACTTGAGAGGGTTTAAGTGTAGGTTATATTGTCAAAATCATTGAAACACCAGGCAAAGGTATTCCAAATGGTCATCACGCTTTTTGGATCATACAATAAGTTCGTCCAAATAGGTGAGAATGAGATAAGCCAGATCATGGAAGATATAATTCATGGCTCTCTGGAAGGTGGCCCCAACGTTTTTAAGGCCAAATGACATCACTTGATATGAAAATGGTCTCCATGGGATTGTGTAGTCTGTTTTATACCGATCGATGTGTAGAATATGAATTTGATTATACCCAGAGAACCTGTCCATGAAGGATAGGGCCTCATGACCTACACAAGCATTGATAACTTGGTCAATGAATGGCATAGGGTAATTATACTCAGGACAAGCTCTGTTCAGATCTCAAAAATCAATACAAACTCATATGGTGCCCTTTTTTTTCATGACAAGTACAAGGTTAGAAACCCAAGACCTGTAAGCGATAGGATAGATGGAACCAACTTTGTGGAGTTTATCAATCTCCTACTTGATTGCTTTTTCCTTATAGGGGTGTAGTTGACATTGTTTCTACCTAATACGGTGGGCATCATGCTATGTTTCAATATGATGTTACACAATGGTGGGACTGATTCCTAGAATTTTAGAGTAATCCTATGTAAAGATATCCATATATTATTAGAACAAGGCAATGTATGAGACCACATTGTTTTGAGAGCAAGGCACCCCCAGTGAGATGTCTTCAACTATGCCAGGTTTGTTTGAAATATTGACCTTAATGGTAGGAGAAATATTTGGCATGTTCCCTTCCTTGAATGCATCTAATGTCAGGATGAGATTCTTAAACCAATCTACCAGTCCTGGAGGTAGTAAATATTTTGATTCTATGGAGCAAATATCAAGGCTAGGTACATTAGTAGGTAGAAATTTTTTTCAGGTAGAAAGTACGAGCAAGGGTGCATGATTCCCCATGGAAATTCGAGTTCTGTCATGGCTTCTAGAATATCTTCATTTGAATGAAAAAATTATCTAGCATTAAATTGGCTTGCGTCAGTCCTTTAGGTTGGAATTCTAGATTAGTTGTGCTGGTTGACAAGAAAGAATAGGATCTAGTGGTTGATGTCGTCGAACCCAGCGAAGTTGACAATGTGCATATAGGATGGGTATACACTGTCGACGATGGTAGCACTGATGTAGTGGGTTATTAAGTATCAACACCAAAAAATGATGAGTAGATAACAAGAATCATGTTTCCTACAGATGAGGAAATGAATCGTATGTGATGCTACATGTCTTCAGTATTAGGTGGTAGTAGAATTTCCGTAATGGAAGATTGATGATGGCTGGGAGGAATCTCTCGTAGCCTAGGTGGTGGCTAAGGGAAACATTTTCTTCCTCATGATGATTTTGATGTTGAATCCTAAGCTATCTGAATGTTTGTAACATATGACACGTCTCAGAACTATGAGAGGTACTAGTGCAAATAATGCACATAGGACTAGTGCTAACATTATAAATGGTGTGGGAATAAATATCGTCCATAGTGTGAGATGATTATGTTTGATTGGTATCATGAGATCGGGAAATCTTGGGTGTTGGTAGCCTCTAGATCTTAGTATCAGCATGAGGTGTGTTCCCAATGTGAGGTTGTCTCAATGCTACTCTGGTCGCTCAAAAACACAGAAGGTACTGATAATTCTACATATGGTGTGCTTGAGAGAGGATGTCACATTGATGGTGTGAATGTCTAATGTGGTTAGGTTGCGAAGTATGGACCAAAAAGAAAAAGACGGTTGTAATATTTCCAAATTTTTGACATTGATTTACCAAGTGGTTGGGTTTATCGCATAGGGAGCACATGTGGGTTGGTTTTGACAAAGTGGCCTGAGGTTATTTCTTCTTCCTTCTAGATCCAAACCAATGGTGGTGGTGGTTGACACGTTGATTGGTTCCTGAGTTTGGCTTAGGATGGGTTTTGTCCTCAAATACACACAAGATGGACCTAGATCTGTCAATCCCCACTGTTGTGGTTTTATCCGGGGATTGGGTATTTGGTTTAACTAGATCACAGTTCCCAGTGATAAATCCACATGAATCCCAACATTTCACAAAATCAGGAAAGGTGTAGGAACCATCGGGTAGGATGGTTTCCTAAACAAATGTGGTAGCTATTCTGCCTGTGTCTGGGTCTATTACTCAAGTTTGAGTGTAGGTTAGCGTAATACCTCCTAAATTCCCATATCTCGGGACATTAGTTTATGAAATTGTCTTATTTGTTGCATAAAGTGCACATGGAGGTATGTTGGGGTGTCACTGGTTCTAGTTGTCTCCGAGCATGGTGGGAGGTTGAAGGACTAAAGGACGGATATGAGCAATAAGCTTCTTCCCTCATGAAATAAAAAATGGTTTTAGACCCGTCATTTGTTGGTAGTGATGGTGTCATGGTATTGGCTTGGGTGCGTGCACCTAAATAATCTCAATATCGAAGGATTTCAAGGCAATGATGAGCGTAATTCTCGTATTCCGCGCATATGGAACATGCATGGTTGGTGCGTAATTCCTTATAACGTGCGGATGTTCTCTTTTCTCCAGTAGGGGGAGGAGGATTTGCAGGTGCTTTTGGGGCAAGTAGAAGAGATTTTACCTCATCTTACTTAGGGCACATATTGGTCGAGTGGCCAAATACTTCACACAAAGCACAAGGTGGAGGTACCCTAGAGGAGGCAACATTGGAAGCTTTTGCCTTCTTTCCTTTTTTCTTATCCCTTTTTCTAGCACTAGTTGGTGTCAATGGAGGTGTTGCTTGTTTTGGGGTGTCATCCTGAGGAGGTACAAGAATGACGCCTGTCGAGGTGATACCTAAGCTTTTCGACATGGCCTGAGGGGAAAATACCAGACTGATATCATGAGAGACATATTAGGCAATGAGAGTGTTGCAATGACTTAGTGTGAGACAAACCTAGGTGGGGGGAATAAGAATTGTGTTTGGGTGATAACATATGGTAAGAAATAAGGATAAGGAACAACATTGTTGTTGGTATCTGAAACTCGTTCATGATCTTGATGGGTATTTTATTAACTCATCATGCACATTGAGGCTCCTATGGTTAGAGGAACATCCTCTATCACATGTAGGTCTCCTAGGAATGTCCTGAGGAGTGTTGATGTTGGCATTATGATTCAAGTGTTGTCCTTGATGGCAACTCACTCAGAGGAATGATACAAGTGTTGTCCTTGATGGCAACTCATTCAGATGACATATCATAATGCAGCAGGTCAAGAGATAAGTATACGCAGGTTGATCGTGATGAAAGTGCGTATATACGGGGGTTAGTGGAACAAAAGGCGTGTATACGTATACACGCAGGTTCACAGAAGGAAAAGCGCGTACATGGTTTTGGTCCGTGGTATTTGGTCCATGGTATTTTGGTATTGGTCCATGGTATTTGGTTCGAAATAACGACCCCAGGTATTGGGTCCATGGTATTGTTTCTACATGGTTTTGGACCATGGTATTGAGAGAAGCCTAACCTATATAAGGAAAAGATAATTAGGCAAAAGGAGAGAGGAAGGAATGGATTTCTGACGAAGAAGGAAGATCTAGTATTGCTGGTTATTGGTTTATGTTGCTTGGCTCGGGTTGGATATGATAGAGAAGGTATAAGTAATTATATTTAGATCTATACGTGGGTTGTCTTTGGTGAAAGTGCGTATACACGCGGTTTTGATATAGTCAAGAAGCGTATGCATTATGAGATTTGGTGTTTCAGGTTGCTATTGATCCTAGTGGTTGTTGTAGAGTTCTGGGCTCTAGTTTGTGTTCTATGTTTTGATGACAAGGTTTTCAGTGATTCAGTATTTGGTGATTTAGAGATTTATGATGCAAGTATAAGTTGATGATTGTAATGCAACAGTGATTGTTTTGTACTTATGGATCCAGTCTGAAAATGTATGAAACATGGTCCTTGGAAGAAAGAGAAGGTTGTAGCCTTCTGTAGGCCAGCACCTACGTAATAGTATCTTGGCTAGTGCAAGAGCTAAAGGGGGTTGTAGCTCCCTTCCAGGAGAAGCTGAAAACGAGAGAGGGTTGTAGCTCTCTGTAGGTTGCAGCCTGCGTACAGGTAAAGGACTGCACCCATACATTGTAAAAGAAGTTTCTTATTAAAGGAAGAAAGAGACGAATTGCAGCAGGTGGTTTTCACCCACATTGGGTTTCCACCTTATATCATGGTGTTCATGTATGCTTCTTATGTGTGATGATTTGTACTGTTTTACTACACCTGATTACTGTTAATAAGGTTAATAATGTTCTGATGCATTTAATGAAGATAAGCTAACTGAATCATAAGATTACTGCATGTACGTTGGTTGCATTTAACACAGTCGTGTATACACGCAGATTTACTGAACAAAAGCTGCGTATATAATTCTGAGTATGAAAAATGGAAAGTATTTGATTTGATAATACTGATTCACCCCCCCCCCCCCTCCCTCTCAGTATTATTTTCAACAATTGGTATCAGAGCAGGTCCTTTTGAAGAAGCTTGATCGCTTGAAGGAAAAGATCCATCATAATGGCTAATCCAGAAAGAGAGGCACACATTAGGCCACCAATCTTTGACGGGAGAAACTTTACCCATTGGAAGATAAGAACCATAGCATATCTACAATTGCTTGGAGCAGAAGTTTGGGGAATCGTAGAAGGTGGATACAAATTCCCATCAACAATTCCTACAGATGCAACAGAAAGAAAGCAATATGAGCTCGATGCCAAAGTTGTTACTGTCTTATTGGGAAGTTTGACACAATCAGAATTTATGAAGGTCATGCATTTCAAATCAGCTAAGGAAATGTGGGACAAAATCATTCTAATCTATGAAGGAGATGAACAGGTAAAAAGAGAAAAGCTTCAAACTCTCAGAATGCGGTATGAAAATCTTAAGATGCATAGTAATGAAAGTATAGCTAATTACTTCCTGCGTATGGATGAGATTGTAAATTGTATGAGGGATTTGGGTGAAGAATTTAAGGAAGTTGTCTTAGTTGAAAAGGTTTTGAGATCCTTGTCTGCTAAATTTTATTCCAAAGTGTCTGCCATAGAAGAAAAGGAGAATCTGCAGAAAATCACCATGTCACAGCTTCACAGAATCTTAATTGCTTTTGAGATGCGAAAAGAGGGACCATCAGAAGCCGCATTCAAAGCATTAGGAGACATGTCAGAGGAAGAAGATGAGGTAAATTTTGTTAATAATCTTGAACGGGGAACTGGACGATTCAAAGGTAAGCTACCTTTCAAATGCTTTTCATGTGGAAGAGTTGGTCACTATGTTGCTAGATGCCCTCATAACAAAGGAAAGATGTATGAAGAAGGAAATAGAAGTTATTATACCCATGTTAAAAGTAATGACTCATTCAATGGTAGTGAAGACATTAGAAGTCTTATGGCATATGAAAAGAAGAATGCAGAAACTGAAGAAGTTACCAAATTAAACGAACAATTGGAGACAGTAACCAGGGTACGGGAGAAATTGTAGGATATCATAAAAGATCAGAGCATAACAATTCAAAGACTTGAATCAAAGATCCTCTCTCTAAAATAAGATCTTGAAAAATCAAAGGAGAAAAATAGAGAATCTCTTGCAGAACAAGAACCTGAAGTGATCAAATTAAAGCAACAAGTGGAAGAAGGAAGAAAAGTTGAAGAAAACCTAAGGAAACAATATCTGGAAAAGGAAGAACAACATCAGGTTGAGGTAAATATCTTAAAAGGTAAATTAGAAGAAAAGGATAAATTGTTGCAATTTCAAAATAGTACTAAAATTTTGGATGACATTCTTGGTAGTCAAAGATCCCCTAGTATCAAAACTGGTCTTGGCTTTTATGAATCTGTTGAAGGTGAATCTAGCTCACAAGGTGAAGCAAGAAACTCGAATGAGAAATCTGAAATTCTCAACAAGGAATAGCCAAGGAAAGAAATTCCTCAAAGAAAATCCCTTGCGCCTAACTATGAAAGTGATAGATGATTATTTCCTCCACTAAATAATGTTAAATGTTATGTATGTCATAATCTTGGACATGTTGCAGCCAAATGTAGAAGTAGAATGGTTCAAGACCATCACAAAAAATCATCACATCCCAGGTATTTCAGAGGATATTGCTTTGCCTGCAATGCATATGGAAACAAATCAATTGATTGCAATAGAAGGAACATGAAATATGTAAGATGTTATACATGCAACAAACTTGGACATAAAGCAAGGGAATGCAGGAGCAAATTTCAAAATTCGAAACAAGAGGACCATACATCGTCACAGTTTCAGAAGACAGAAAGGTGTGACATAACTCAATTAGCTGACATAACAGACAAAGGGGATACTGAAAGTGAAGAAATTCAGTATTCCATCTTGCATATGCTAATATAATAAAGATAAGTCGCGTATATACACGAGTTACAGGTTGCAGAGTCGCATATATGGAGAACAGAAGAAAGGCCAGTAGAACAGACCCAGGAAATGGTTCAGTCATGATATGAAATGGTTGGCACAGGCTCAGGGGGAGCATATACTTCAAATAACATTGTTGGCATTATGGTTAGAAGTTGTTGATAAATTTTATGAAGCTAAATGATACATCTTGTTGTTTGATCAAAAGGAATGGTATTGCAGGTTTGGATGCTGATGCTTATGGTGTAGATCATATATGATGAATGATAGTGATGGTCTTGAATGAATTGCTAGTCTTAGAACTTGCATCTGCTCAGGGGGAGCATGGATGGATTGATACAACTTGGCATATACAAGGGGGAGCTCAATCAGAAACTTCAGCATGTACTCAGCGGGAGTATGGACAGTAGAAGGTATACCAAGGAAGAGAATATCTTGGTCCGCCTTTTGCCCTTGATGTCAAAGGGGGAGAGTGATTTGGTGTGGTTGTTGCCATCAAGTCCAAAGGGGGATATTGTTGGCATTATGATTCAAGTGTTGTCCTTGAATGGCAACTCATTCAGAGGAATGATACAAGTGTTGTCCTTGATGGCAACTCATTCATATGATAGATCAGAATGCAGCAGGTCAAGAGAGAGGTATACGCGCATTGATCGTGATGAAAGTGTGTATATACACGGGTTAGTGAAACAGAAGGCACGTATACGTATACACGCAGGTTCATAGAAGGAAAAGCACGTACATGGTTTTGGTCCGTGGTATTTGGTCCATGGTATTTTGGTATTGGTCCATGGTATTTGGTTCGAAATAACAACCCCAGGTATTGGGTCCATGGTATTCCTTCTACATGCTTTTGGACTATGGTATTGAGAGAAGCCTAACCTATATAAGGAAAAGATCATTAGGCAAAAGGAGAGAGGAAGGAATGGATGTCTGACGAATAAGGAAGATCTAGTATTGTTGGTTATCGGTTTGTGTTGCTTGGCTCGGGTTGGATATGACAGTGAAGGTATAAGTAATTATCTTTAGATCTGTATGCGGGTTGTCTCTAGTGAAAGCGCATATACACGCGGTTTTGATATAGTCAAGTAGCGTATGCATTATGAGATTTGGTGTTTCAGGTTGCTGTTGATCCTAGTGGTTGTTGCAGAGTTCTGGGCTCTGGTTTTATTCCGTGTTTTGATGACATGGTTTTCGGTGATTCAGTATTTGGTGATTTAGAGATTTATGATGCACGTATAAGTTGATGATTGTATTGCAGCAGTGATTTTTTTGTACTTATGGATCCAATCTGAAAATGTATGAAACGTGGTCCGTGGAAGAAAGAGAAGTTTGTAGCCTTCTGTAGGCCAGCACCTACGTACTAGTATCTTGGCTAGTGCAAGAGCTAAAGGGGGTTGTAGCTCCCTTTTAGGAGAAGCTGAAAATGAGAGAGGGTTGTAGCTCTCTACAGGTTGCAGCCTGCATACAGGTAAAGGACTGCACCCGTACATTGTAAAAGAAGTTTCTTATTAAAGGAAGAAAGAGACAAATTGCAGCAGGTGGTTTTCACCCACATTGGGTTTCCACCTTATATCATGGTGTTCATGTATGCTTCTTATGTGTGATGATCTGTACTGTTTTACTACACCTGATTACTGTTAATAAGTTTAATAATGTTCTGATGCATTTACTGAAGATAATCTAACTGAATCATAAGATTACTGCATGTACGACGGTTGCATATAACACAGTCGCGTATATACGTGGATTTACTGAACAAAAGCCACGTATCTAAATATGAGTATGAAAAATGGAAAGTATTTGATTTGATAATACTGATTC
>APFE031584734.1:0-11369 GCA_000404065.3 Pinus taeda
TTTAACACTTTTCTAGTGAGTTTTCCAATCTATCACTTTTTCACACCTTTTATTTCATAAGTGTCACATTCACATTGGTGACTATCATCTTTTCTTGATTTCACTTTCAAAGGTTGCATTTTTCATGCTATCTTCTTTGTGGCATCTATCGCTTTCATGTTTTCTTACTATCGTAGGTGTCGTTACTATTTTTTTTTCCTCTTATATTTGTCGCAACGTTTCACAACACTAGACGTAGTTCTAGTGCACTCTTCTATACTAGATGGTATTACACATAATAATAACATGCACTATACACATTCCTATAGGTTTTTTCACTTTTTGGACGCAATCGACACTTGTGCCACGATGTGTATTCCAAGTGTCTAAATGTGTTGTTTTAATTGTCACACTTAGAAAACTGTGTCACTTTGTTGTCATTTCAATGTCTGATTGTTGTTCATAAGTCATGTGCATTTTCCTAGATTGTTTCAATTGAATTCATGCCTATGATCCATTTTTGAGTCTCGTTCGAATGGATTTCCATATCTTACTCTATTGGTCCCACACTTAGCCATTTTGGGGCTCTTCTTGGTCCTCATGCCCAATGCAAGCTACGAAAGCTTCAATCCTTAACTAGGTGATGAACACTACCTATTCATAAGCCTCATTTATTAGGTCTCTTCCTCCTATATTTGTGCATTGATTCTTTCTTAAGGTCATCTCTTATTTCTAAACATTTAGAACTTTCAAAGAATAGTTATCTAACCCTAATTGCTTGTAACAACTCACTACACTTAGTTTTGAGCAATCTTTCCTTGTATAGTACATGAAGCATTTTTATAGGCCCTATATAAAATAAAATTGCACCATACATGGTCTCCTCCCTCTCTTACTGCATTATACATATTTTGGACAAATAATCTTACCTTATTCTACCTACCTCAATGACTACACAATCTCCTCGTAAAAAAAGTCATTGTGGAAGAAAATTGTGCTAACCTTGCCCCTATCTCCAAGTTGAGCACAATGCGCACTCTTAGTGGGTAGCAATTCCTTCCCTGTGGCTTTTTTTGCATCATGTGAACTGTTTCCAAGACTTGTCCTGCCTTGCTTCCTTAGCACATAACCCATTCCTATAGAACAGTGAGGCCACCTCTTAGTCATTGTTAAGTCAAACTATACAGTAATTCTCTTCCTCTCCCTTCAACCCAACACATTGTGTGCTCTTAGGAAGTAGGCTCATCACATTGATCCTTGTACTTTCCCACTTCGTTGGACCTTGGAAAACTGTTCCTCATAGCATATCGTGAAATTCTAATAAACGATGATGCTTTCTTAAGCCATTGTTCATCTCAGTTGCACCCTCCTCATTAAGCCCTTCTTTCTTATTGCTTTCACGGGCTTATCATAAGTAGCTTCTTCCATGAGAAAAGCAGGGATAAAATAGATGGTTTTTGAGACCGATCTTTCCTCGTCATGTGTGAACTTCATTAGAAGCTATACTTCCACTATAGGGAAAGGTGACGCTTAAGCAAGATGTCAAGTAGAAGACACAAAGAAGCACTTGTAGAGAAGAAGCACATAGAAGAACAATCATGAAGACATGGAAAGATACTAAACCAAGACATATTAAAGATATTTCATAATGACTCGAAATGACTCCAATGCTTACTCATGACCCTTTGGAGGGTGAAGATGAAGAACAAAGAAGATCTCTCATGAAGATTCAATACAAAGTAGCAGAGAGAGAAACTTGGCATTGTCATGTCATGAAGAGGTTCCATGTCATCAATGCCAATTCATGTCTTATACAAGTTTCATATGTGTGCATGTGACATGCCACATCCTTTGGAGGATTGAATGATGTAATTATCGAAAGGAAAAATAAAAATTTACTGTGTGGAAGTCCAAGAGTTACATGTGGAATATGAAAAGTCACACATGGACAAATGAGTCAAATAGAGGTTCAAAAGTCATTTAGGAGTCCAAGAGTCATGAGGGTAGCTCAAGAGTCAAAGGAAATATGAAACACCATTCCTCTTGTCATAAAATAAGCCTCATAACTCAAGCAAGGGGGTTTTGGGTGGCTTAGGCTTTGGAGAGCTAGTATTGACTTCTCTAAATTGGAATAGGAGATAAATATATTCTTTAGAGAAGTAAGAAGTGACTAAATGTTCCACACCTATATGTAGTGACTGACCATTGTAACTGTATACTTGGATCTTTCACCTAATAATTGAAGCTCACTAAGCCAACACATTTTCATGCATGTACCATTAATACTGTAAAACGATTGTTTGGATGTTTGCGGTGTATGTTATTCTCACATATACTAAAGAAATTGATATGAACTTAAAGAGGATTGCGACAAATTACAGATATAACCATAAATAAAAAAAACCAATATAAATAACAATTCATTTCATTAATATCGAAGTACTAAAATATTCTTACAAATGGAATGGAAATAAACTAGCTCGGACATGTTAGCTTCTCTGAGAAGAGATGTGGCGGCTACATGCCTCGGAACTATGTTACAGTGAGGCTTGAAGGCTTATTTATTATTTAGAAACAATGGAAAACCTTAAACATCCAAAAAACTATCCCTAGCAGATGAAGTGCCAAAATTATAGGCCCGTTTTGGGTAAATTGGTACATCAATTTCCCAGGGTCATAACTTTGGCATACAATCTTTGTTTGCTATCATAATACCTCATTTCGAAGATCTCAAGGAGGGGCATAAAAATGAATTAGCAAAGATATTTGTATTCATTATAATCTCTTCATTTTCCTTAAAAATGACATTTAGGGCCTCAAAACGACTCTGAAGTTTAGGACCCGAAAAACTGCAAAAAATAATAAATTGTGCTACAATTAAGGAAACTGAAAAACTGAAAGAGACAATATTGGGTGTCCAAGTGGAGTAGGAGGGTGGCCACCAATATCTACCTGGATCATTCCTCCCCCCTTAGGAAGAAATGGTCCCCATTGCATTGAGTGCCTCCATGACATGGGGAAACATATGCTGAACTTGATCCCTAGTGAGCCACTTGCCTTGGTGCAGGAGTTGGCCAGCTTTGACAAACCAATACAGTTGGATATTCTGTAGGAAATTGTTCTTGATCTGTGTGTCCATGATTTAATTAGGTTTTTCTTGTTCCATGCAATCTAGTTTTATCTCTGCTGGTGTGAGTTGTTCAGCAATGTCAAATGTGTCCAACAATGGTGCAATCTATGGTTGAAGGCAGTCTACATTGAACACTAGGTGCAGATCAAGGAATGGTGGCATGTTGAGCTCAAAGGAATTGTCCCCTACATCCTTGCTAATGGTGTATGGCCCATATTAGAGCGGATGAAGCTTGTGATTGGGTCCAGTGATGCACTCCTTTTGCAAATGTAGCCAAACTTTATCACGCACCTGAAACTTTTTCAGCACCCGTTGGTTATCATGATGCTGCCTATAATTAGCATTGGCTCTATCCAATATATTATGGAACTACTGGCAGACGTGTTAAATGTAATCAATGAATATGTTAGCCATTTTGGCTTCAGACTAAGCATGAGCCAAATCTGCCTGAATAGATGCAAATGGTATGACCACATAAGTGGGACATAATGGTTGAAATCTTAGCCCTACCTGAAAGGGGTTGTGGCCCATTGAGCTATGGAGAGCTTTGTTGTAGCTATGTTGGAGATAGGGGAGGCTTTCAACCAATGCATGTGGATGCTTTGAGATGTACATGCATGGAATGTGTATGATCATCCTATCGATGAATTCTGGTTTTCCATCTGTTTGGGGATGGAAATCTGTGGATTTAGTGAGTTTGATATCCATCATCAACCAGAGACTTGCCCAAAATGCACTTAGGAATATGTTGTCTCGATCAAAGACAATGGATTGTGGGATACCAAAGTGTACCCACACTCTCTCAAAGAATAACTTAGCAATGGCCTCTGCTATGATACTTTTCTTGTAGGTTGCCATAATGGCTACCTTAGAGAATATGTCGACGACCACGAAAAGCAGTTGTTGCCATGCTTAGTAGAAGGAAGGCCCGACACGTAATCCATTGAGATGGATTCCCATGGTCGACTAGGAGTAGGCAGAGGAGTATATAGGCCTTGCTTCTTAATGACTAGTTTGGAAATGGTGGAGGATTTAATGTAGCTCCCAACATCTCAACAAAGGTTCAGCCAATAAAAATAATATTGTAGTACTACCACTATTTTCTCTACTTTGAAATGTCCAACGACTTGACTATAGTGTGCCTTCCAAATCATCTTGGGATGCTCACTTGAAGGAAGAATGTGTCCCAAGTAGCATAATAGTGCATCTTGGAGGTGAAAATTTGGAACTTGATTACCTTCTAGGAGTATCTAGTATGTGCTATCACATTCTGGATCGGTCTTGTAAAGATGCGGCCACCTCGAAGTCTCGTGCCCACAAGAGTCAAACACAATGATTAGTGCCATGACTGGTGGCTAGTTGAGGCCGTATGCAACATTATTGGTGCTTCCCTTCTTGTACTTAATGTTCAAATGAAATTATTTAAGTTATGTCGACCATTTCTGATGGTGATCGTTTTGTAACTTCCCCTGTGTCTGTATGAACTGCAAGGGTCAGTGGTATGTGTAGATGATCGTTTCCTTCCCCATATTGTAATGCTTCCATTGACGGAAGACCTGCATAATGGAATACATTTCTTTGTTGTAAGCAGGATGCTTTCAGGTTGTGTCTAAAAGTGTCTCACTGTGGTAAGCCAGTGGATTCCCCTACTAAGTAAGAATTGCACTAATAGTATAGTCGAAGGCGTATGTCTCAATCTCAAATGGTTACTCTAGGTCTAGTAATGTGAGCATTAGTATAGAGCAAAGGTGATGCTTTAACTCGACAAACACATTTTTTGGTTTTCAGACCAAAAATACTTTTCTTTCGCTCTGTCTTTGGTGACTTGACTTAAAGGCTAAGTGATATGAGAGAACCCCAACATGAACCTGCAGTAAAAATTGGTAGACCTCGAAAGTTGTTGAGATGTTGAGATAAGTTAGATTGGTTGGGGCTGGTCAATCCTGAATGAATTTTATCTTGGCTGGGTCCACATGCACACCCTTCTCATCAATGATGTACCCTAGGTATTGAAGCTGGGTCATGCCAAAAGTCAATTTCTCTAAATTGGTACACAATTTATGTTGTTGCAAGGTTTGAAGGCTTGTCGAATATGGTGGAAGTTCTCTTGCCAATTATGGTTGAATATCAAGACTTCATCTAAATACGCCATCAAGAATTCATTGGTGAAGGGTCACAAGCTGTTGTCCATCAATCTCATAAAGCTTGCGGGCGCATTTGTCAACCCAAAAGGCATGACCAACCATTTGAAAAGGCCCTCCTTGGATTGGAAGGCATTCTTCCACATGTCGGAGGGTTCGATAAGCACTTGGTGATAACCAGACTTCAAGTCAATCTTACTGAAATATTTCCCCCCCTGAGCTAGTCCAGAGGGTCATCAATCTGTGGGATTAGGTACCTATTCCAGGCAATGATCTTATTCAGCGCCCGATAGTCAATACAGAGTCTCCAGGTTCCATCCTTCTTCTATACCAATATAACTGGGCTCCCACAGAGTGATTATATTGGCATAGTGTGCCATTTCTGCAACAACTCCTGAATCTGCCTATTGATCTCAAAGTTCTACATAACAGAAAATTGATAGATCAGTCCATTGGGTAGTAACGCACTCGGGGACATAATGATGGAGTGCATGACCTTACATTGCAGAAGTACCCCTAGAGTGTAGGCAAAAATGTTGCTAGACTCCTCCACGACTGCTTTACATTTAGTAAAAATAATGAGAAAAATAAAAGTAGTGTTTTAGAGCTACATGGTAGATAATGGGAGGATAATTAAGACCAATAAAATTTAAAATAGATATAACTAAATGTTGTACCATTATAAAATTTGTTTGAAATTCAGAAACAATTATAATAGCGATCACATGATAGAGATAAATCCTTCGACGAAGGTGTATATCCGAGGATGGTGTATATCGCATAAGAGATTTAGAAGCATGAGCCCTCTTGTAATCTACAAAATTACGTAAAGTATTTGCTAAATATATCTTAAAAGGGAGTGATATGTAGCAATATACATAATGTAATGCGTACACAAAAATAAACAAGACGGGCTGCGTGGCAGCTAGTCCCTGCCGCAGCCCGCAGCGTATCTGCCCGATTTGCGGTCGTTCGCTCATTGGCAGCCCGCAGCGTATCTGCCCAGTTTGCGGTCGTTCGCATGAGCGAAACGTGGCGGTTGCTGCCTCCTCCGTCGGGACGCCTGTTGCCCATATATCAATCCATCGAGCTGCTGAATCCCCTGCTGCTGGTCCATCAGTGAACTTGATCCCCTGCTGCTGAATCCCCTGCTGCTGGTATACTTCCCTGCTTTGAAGATTTATACACAATTCCTCAATTGCATTATCTTGCATTCCAAGATTTATAGAGCGACGACATGGCTTGCAGCAGTATGACAACCATCACTTACGGAGGCATGAGAACTACTTGTCCTACCCTGCAACCTATACAAGGGTTTCCCATCCTACAAAAGCATTTTCATGGAGCTTCAACCTCACTCAGGGTTTTTAGTGACGAGCATCTGGGCCTCTGAGGCCGCTATTCGAAGGAGAAGTTATCTTCATATGGAGAAGCGGTATCGATATGTAGAGCCTCAAGCGGAATTGTTCCGCTAATTTATCTTCTAGAAGAAAAGAAGGAGGTCATGGAATTTGATTTGAATGAGTACATGCATGCCAAGGCAGTTGCAGTGAATGAGGCACTTGACAAGGATGTCCCGCTTCGTTTTCCTGAAAAGTTACATGAATCCATGCTCTATTCTGTTCTGTCTGGAGGCAAGCGAGTTCCTCCTATTCTGTGTATCGCTGCATGTGAGCTTGTGAGAGGAACCCAAGAGCTCGCCATGCCGGTTGCCTGTGCAATAGAGATGATTCATGTAATGTCACTCCTACATGATGACTTGCCCTGCTTGGACAACGATGATATACGCCGAGGAAAGCCCACAAACCATAAAGTGTTCGGCGAAGGCACTGCTCTTCTTGCAGGAGTTGCACTTCTTGCAGTTGCGATCGAGCACGTTGCAGTCTCCACAAGTAAAACTGTGGGGAGTGATAGGGTTTTGAGGGTGGTTTGTGAGTTAGGTAGAACAACTGGTTCTCAAGGGGTTATGGGTGGGCAGTTTCTTGATCTTGTGAGCGAAGGGGATGCTTCTATTGATCTTGAGACTCTCGAATGGATTCACAATCACAAGACTGGAGTTCTTTTGGAGTGCTCGGTCGTGTGCGGGGCCATCATCGGCGGTGCATCGGAGGATGAGATCTCGAGAATTCGAAGGTATGCTAATTGCTTGGGGCTTTTGTTTCAGATTTTGGATGACATACTGGATGTCACGAAATCGTCGGAAGAATTGGGGAAGACTGCAGGAAAGGATTTGGTTAGTGATAAGGCCACTTATCCCAAGTTGATGGGTTTGGAGAAAGCAAAAGAATTTGCAATTGAATTGTTGAAGAGAGCTAAGGGGGAGTTATCTTACTTCAACCCTGTGAAGGAAGCACCATTGTTTGGTCTTGCAGATTTCATTTCATTCAGAAAACAGAGAAGAGCCTCCTAAAAGCATTTCCTGCGTTTGAATGGTTCATTTTGGATTGACAATTCAGGACAACAAAGTTGTTGCAGTTTTGTATGATGCTACGTAAATCTCTGTAGTAAATACTCAGAACTTTCAGAACTTATTTTATATCAGAATATGTATGGTAAGTTTATATGCTGAGCAATGTTTTACATGCGTGTGCTTATATGTACATAGTTAATCTTATACCTGATCTCTTTGGGGTCATATTGTACATATTTAATCTTAATATAGGTCTTCTTTCGTGTCATAACAATTGCATATGGTTGAGGTTTATTTATTGTGGACTCTCTTTATTGTGCTTCACTTGTGGGTGCATAACCACTTTTTTTCTATCGTTCATGAAGAGTATTATCTGTCATATGCGTTTATTTTATTTTGATACTAAACTTTATGTTGCAGCTTCGAAGCATGAGTGGCACGATTTAAAACAATCGGTGACATCGGCACGATTTAAAACAATCGGTGACATCTGTTCAATGCTTTCAAACTATCTGAGAGTTGTGTCAATCTCTGGTTCTCCCTGCCTCATATTTATAAACGACCCAATTTAAGGTGGAGACTTCTCAGGCGACTGTAGCGGCTAAGGGAATGGGTCAGTGCGCCATTCATACATAGCGCAGTAGCGGATGAAACAAACAGGCTCCTTCTTCCAACAGGTAGTTTGATAATTTTCAGCTTTTGTTGTTGATGTTAAAATAAATTTAGTTAGGTTGTCATTTTGTATATATTTTCAAGGAGAACTGCTTGATTTTCTGAAGAAATCTCAAATTTAACGGCGAACGCGTCAGTGTTCCATAGGAATGCGGAGATTTAAGGACTTACTTTATGCCTTAAATTGAGATTGCTGATTGTTATGTAGATTTCGTTTTTAATGTTTTCTCGCAACTGATTTAATTCAAGTGCCATGTTTTAAGTGGTGTCTGTCAAGTAAAAATAGTTCTACAGTTGCTTTGGAGAAAGTCATCCAACGGCATGTTTTACCTTTTTATTTTGGTTGATTGAAATTATTTGGAAGCGACAAAACCTTCACGGTATTTGTAGAAACCAGAACCCCAGGCACGGAATGAGCATTGCTGTGAGATGTATTTCGCCGCAAAATGTGTGTGGTGCTAGACATCTTTTCAGGCCTGGAAAAAATAGAAGGAAAAAGCGCAAATTTCTTTAGAATGACAAAGGACCAGCCTAGTTATATTTAGTAGAGAAGCAGTGACCTTAATGTAATATTGAGCTAACTGGCAAAATCACAAGCATTGCTTGAATCCCAATCCCTTTCTGTGGTACCGTCTGACATCAAACGCTTTCCATTCAGTGCATTCAATCCAAAAGCTACCACAGCCCTGTGTTCAATTTGTAATATTAGATGATTGCATCGAAAGATCAAGTACTCTAGAGAATCAAACGAAAACTGATGCAAATTACAATGTTTTCAATTTTGCTTTTTAATATCTAATGGTTAACATAACATTGAGGTTATATTTTCTTTTTCCTCCTTACTTACTGCTTAATACATTTATGGTTGACACACTTATGGTTGACACACCTATAGTTATGATTATATCCAGATACTAGTACCTAACATATTCAGCAAAAACAGGAATAACCATGCAGTGAAGATACCTCAGATTTGAAATAAAGAACTGGGCTTCGCAGAGCAACCTTCAAGCTTTAGTTTTGCCTCTGACAGGTCTCTGTTACAAAATACAAAGTTTCTAGAAGCAGTTATTTCTCTCAGAAAATTTGGGTGAGTTATATTTTGTGCTCTCCTCTAATTTTGATGTAAAAACAATTATTATATCCCACTAGATCTGAAATTCTTTACCGAATCACCGAACATAGCTTTTTACCTTTGGATGTGTCTGTCTCAGACTGAGGAGCTGCCGGCCGAGACTGAGGAGCTGCCGTTCTGCTTCCATTCCATCGAAATTGCGGGTTGATCAACTTGCAGGTCGGCTCGCAGGTCGGCTCTTATGAAGATGCGATCACCGCCCCTATGCTCGACAGCACATATCCAGCTGCCAACTTCAACGATGGGCACTTCAACATGCATGCAGACTTGGAAACTTAGAAAGTTCACTGATATATCACGCTAACATTTAATGTTAGCGAATTAATGCTAATGCAATGCTAGCATTAGTTTCCATGTTCAGAAAATTGATTCAATCCATATCTTAAAGCAAGATTTATCCTAAGTTTGCCCAGATCCTCGCCTCGACATGAGGCCAAATAAGATGAACATCGCTGTCATTGGTTAAAAGTACTGGGAAACATAAAATATGCCATAATATAACGCGGAACTTTGGTTTAAGGCAAAAGAATTTTATTGGTTGGCGGGCCAAACTAATACCCACCGACCAAAACTGATTACTATAGTCCCTGCTAGGCCCGGAGGGCAGGGACTAATAAGAGATTGAAGAGAATAAAAAGTAATGGTAGATACAACCATATGCACATTGTTATTACAGGACATAGAAACAACTTCTTTTTCGGTGTTACAAAGTAACGTATTTATAATATGTTAGTTAACCAATAATGGACTTACTTACATATCTAAGTTGATTGTTGAATAACCCTTACATATCCCTCAACCTCAAATCCATGGTCGGGTAATTGTGACTATTCTCCAAAATTTTGTACAAAAGCTCTTGAATCACTTAGTCGACTACTCATCGTGTTTCTTTGTTTAACATACAAGTAGTTGTTAAGTAGGTTTTTATTAAAATTTTGATGTCTAAAATAGGTTGGCAAGAAAAGTAGTAAAATAGGTTGGCAAGAAAAGTAGTAAAATAATATTAAACTAGAAATAATAAAAAAGGGGTTATGAGTTTCTAAACGAAAAGAAAAAAAAAAATTAATTATACGCGTATTGGTTAGAAATTAGTATTTAGATCGATTATTACTTATTCTACATATTTTTTATTAAATTCACACAGTGAAAAATATTTAAAAAGTTGAGTTTTTAAATGAATTTGAAAAAAAAAAAAAAAACGGGTGAGAGTTAGAAATTAGAATTTTGATCGGTTATTACTTATTTTACAATTTTTTTATTAAATTCACAAAGAAAAAATATAAAAAATACACGAAAAAACATATTTTTTCCTGACAACTATATTTTAAAATAAAAATAAAGATTACATAAAAATAATTCATTTAGATTTAAATAAATGAGTTATGTTACCTTATATCATTGATCTAAAACTAGAAAAAAAAATAAAAGAAATATATGTCTAATAAATCACATCGATCGATTTTAGTGGACGTTAATCATCATTATCATTCTTATATAGAATATATATATAATAAACATGTGGAACTCTTATATTCTAGATCTACAAACTACAAAGGGATCAAATCTAGTGGATTATTATTGAATATAATATAAATTATAAATTCATTTTTATTTTTATTTTATTCATATTTTTAGTTTTATCTACTTTGAATAGGTCAAAATGTTTTATTGATAATTATCATTATTAGTCATTACATTTAATTTTAGTTTTAATTTTATTTTGACCAAGTTAAAATGTTTACAAGACATTAGATCATCTCTACATACTGGGCTAGAGAAGACAATTACTTTTAATTTTTTATTACTTAGTTGAGCCCATGGGTAAATGTTCGCAAACATTTACACCACTACAACATCTCTCCGGCCTTTTTTGTGCTTAGAATTAATTTTAAGAATGTTATA
>APFE031584748.1:7684-67406 GCA_000404065.3 Pinus taeda
ATTAAGATTAAAAAAAAAACGGAGAGAATTAAGAAGAGAGGGAGGGAATCCAATAGCTACTAATTTTCGAGCTGTCAGCCCTATTAATGTTATTAGAATACCTCTCATTTTCAATGGCTTCCGTAAATTTACGATGTTGGAAATGAGGAATCTTAGCTATAACCCTAGCCTCCTCAATGCATATATGATGCTTAGTCTTCTCTGCATTAACCGGAGGATGATATAAACACCTTTCATATCCATAAGGTTCACTTGGTCTTTAACAGACTTAAGGGAACTCCTAATGGTGCTGAGGGGTCTAAAGGTCAAGGGAATATTATACTTCTTTAGGACTTTCACAATATTGTCTGTCGTCCCTTGGATGAAGGGTAGGTGGACTCCAAAACTGCGTTCAATGGGCTATTTCTTGACCCTAGACCTTTGCTCGCTTTGAAGAAGGCTTTGAAGATTTTATTGTGACTCCAAAAAACACTTAAATTTCAAAAGAATAATGAAAATATAACTTAAAAAAAAAAGATTAAAAAAATAAATAAATAAGAAATAAAATAAAATTAAATATTTAAACAAAAAAACATAAAATTAAAAAGACAAAAACACATCAAATATATAAAAAAGACAAAAAAACAAAAAAATCAAAATTAACCTACAAAATAAGAATTAAATTTTCTTAAAAAATACAAAGAAATAAACAATAAATAAACATGTTTTCTAAAAAACATAAAAAATGCAAAAAATTGTCTGGTAAACTATATAATATAATATAAAATCAACAAAAAGTTGAAAAGTTGAAAAAATTATAAACAGTTTAAAAATAAAACATCGCCAAAATTAAGAAACTATTAAAACTAAATTTTAAAATTAAAAAAAAACCATAAAAAATATAACAAACATAAAAAACAAAAAAAAATCAAATTTAAAAGAAAAACATAATTAATTAAAAAATTTAGAACATTAATATTAAAATCATAAAATTTCTTTTTGTAAGCGTAAAAGATAAAAAATTGGAGGGTCGGACTGAAATCTGGTTCTGAGAGTCAAATTTCAGCCCTACCCACTTGAAAAAAAAAAAACCACGTCCCCCAGGGCCCTTGGGAGGGGCTGAAATCTGATTCTTAAAATTGGATTTCAACCCCCGCCTCCTTGAAAAATATAAAATTGTTAATTATGGTCTTTTTTTAAGTGGGTGAGGTTGAAATGTGATTCTAAGAATCAGATTTCAACCCTACGCAGTTAAAAAAAAAGTTAACAATTTGTTTTTTTGGTTAATATATTTTTTTTAAACTATAAAATAATAAATAAAAATACAACAATTTTAAAAGACTATTAAAAAAACAAAAATTAAAAAAAACCTCATTTAAAAAAAAAAAAACTAGAAATTAAACAAAAAAAAAACAAAAAAATTTAAATTAGTTTAAAAACAAATGTAACAAAAATTAAAAAACTATTAAAATTAAATTAAAAAAACATAAAAATAAAAATGAAAATATAATAAACATAAGAACATAAAAACAAAAACAAAAAAAACATAATTAATTAAAGATTTTAGAACATTAATATTAAAATCATAGAAAAAGAAAATCTAGTAAAAAACCGTAAAAAATAAAAAATTGGAGGGTCGGTTTGAAATCTGATCTGAGAATCGGATTTGAGCCCCACTCACTTAAAAATAAAAATTATTACTATATATGTGTGTGTGTGTGTGGTGCGGGGGGGCACATTTTCTATTTTTGACTCAAGATTTCAGCCCTACCGACCTACTATAGATCATCTCCTCAACCTCTGCTCTTTCACCTCCACCTTATGGAATTGGGTAGCTGGTATCTTCAAGTGAACAGACAGGAACGAAGGTGAAACCACTGTCACTTTAAAGAATTGGAGGAAGGACTTCTTAGTTAATGAGGTAGTAAACACAACTTAGGCTCTGATTCTAGGATTCTTGATCTGGGGTGTTTGGAAACAACGTAACAACAGGATCTTCAAAGAAGCTGTCAATGTCCATCGGAAGAAACCTCCTGAGAAACCCTCGAGTCATCGGGATGCTCACATCCTGGAACTGTTGGGACTCCAGTCTCTTGTCCCTTAAGGAACAAGCAAGTCAACAAAGAGAATATCAGCTGGAAAGGCTTTCTGGCAACCCCGTTCCAGAGGCTTTTTAAAATTCAATATTTGTGGAGCCTCAAAAGGTAACCCGAGGGACACTGGCTATGGAGGAGTCGTAAGAGATGAAGAGGGCAACATAAAAGTCATCTTTCATAGTCATCTGGGGAGGGTCACTAATAATATGGCTGAACTCATGGCCATTGAACAATGCTTAGAGATTCTCATAGATTTTAATTTACATAATACAATCATTGAGGCTGACTTGGAATTAATAATTAAGTCAGTTAAGCGGCTAAGCACGGGTACTGCACCTGACAAAGTCTCGAGACACTGGAGACTTTTGTAGGTCTATTACCAAATTCAATCGCACCTAAGAATTCTCAGAACTCTTAGTTTTGTGCATGTGCATAGAGATGCCAATAAAGTAGCAGACTGGCTCGCTAATGAAGGGGGGAGATGCACAAAAGACAACAAGTGCTGCTTATGGGAGTCAATACCCACAGGACAACTACGTGAGAGTTGCCACACTCTGGCACTCACAGACAAGGAGCATTATCAACACATGTAGGGGAATCCGCTAGTTGACCTATAAAGAATGGACGATAAGGGTTTGATTGTTAGTCAACCTGAGCTTTGGCACAGTCGGGCCTCGCAGTGGGATACCTTAGGTTGCTTACTCGTGGGTTCTGTAGGTGAGCAAGCAGTCATTAAAATGGTGATGATCTGCTCTAAACTACGAGGCACATGTTCAATTGGGTGGCTCAGTCGAATGGATGGCAGCAATGCAGAGTTATCAGGCTTCAAGCGGTAATCAGGCATCAAGCGGTTCTCAGGCGTTAAGTGGTTATCTGGCATCAAGCGGTTATCTGGCATCGAGCAATTATCAGGCGTCAAGTGGTTTTTGGGTTATCAGGCATCAAGTGGTTTCTAGGTTATCGGGTGCCCTCAAAACCTGAAGTGGTTTATTAGATATGTCTTTGATGCCACTTAGCAATCAACATGTGGCTTTCGGAGGAGAGAGAATATCGCCCACATCGGGCGGGTATTCCTCTGGCTTCTTCTCCGCTTGATATTTCCTCCGGCCATTCGATCTTGCAAATGTAAATTAAAGGCTCTGATTTGTTGAGTTGGTCAGTGGGTTTGGGTACTCCCACGCGGACCTGAAATATTTATTTTATAATCACTATTCACCTCCTCGAATCTACCCAAAGTTTGTCGAGTTAAGTTGTTTTTGTTCCATTCTGCCCCTTGACTGCTTGTCCTTGGTCCAAGGTTTGGGTGGTGGAGGCAGACTGTTTTGTTCTCGAGTAGTTGACTCTTTCCCAAAATATTGAAGTGATTGCTAAGTCTTTAGCCCTCTTCCTCTTTGAGTGTGATGTATTTTATGTATCATATTTTGAGTGACAAGAGAATAGAAAGACTGACTCTTGCTTTAGCTATATATATTATATATTATTATATATATATAAATAACTAAAGGTTCAAACTGAAATAAAGCTTAAATATAATATAAATTATATATAATATATATATATATATACTAAAAAATAAATAAAAAGTAATCAACGTGTACTAAACATACGCATTAATATTAAATTCCTATATTTAAATTATTTTATCAACTTATAGTTATATTGATTATGGTTTAAATAATATTCAATATTTTTATTTTAAAAATTAATATTATAATATATAATATATATAAATGTGAAAATAAAGACAACAAATCTATAATATTTACACAAAAATCTTTATAATGCTAATACTAATCTATATAATGATAATACAAATTTTTTTATATCAATATGTGTAATAAGATCAAAAACCAATAATGGATTATATAATTTACTAGTATTTATATATATATATATATATATATATATAATCACTATATATTAAAAACTAATATAAGTAATCAATGTTACTAAACATTCGTATTAATATTAGAATTATAATATTTATGAATAATATTTATCACTTAATGACTATATCTAATAGGGTTTTAGTATATTCAAGTATATATATATATAGAAAATATAGAATTTATATATTACACAAAAAAATATGTATAATGTTAATAGTAATTCTGTCATAATGTTAATATATATTATTTATATATCAATATGTATAACTAAAGATCAAAACCCAATAATGGATCAATTATAATATTACTAGTATTGGTAATAATAATAATATTAAGATTAAAAAAAAAGGATGGAGAGAATTAAGAAGAGAGGGTGGGAATCCAATAGCTACTAATTTTCCAGTCGTCATCTCTATTAATGTTACTAGAAGATCTCTCAATTTCAATGGCTTCCCTAAACTTACGATGATGGAAATGAGGAATCTTAGCTATAACCCTAGCCTCCTCAATGCATATATGATGCTTAGTATTCTTTGCATGTTCGGCTAAAGCTGAGGATTTGGTCCTCCTGTGTTTAATATCAATAGTGTTTTCCTTAGTCCTCTGGTTAATAGAACGACCAGTTTCACCGATGTATGAGGTTCCACAAGAACAAGGGATGATATAAACACATTTCATATCCACAGGGTTCACTTGGTCTTTAACAGACTTAAGGAAACTCCTAATGGTGCTGAGGGGGTCTAAAGGTCGAGGGAATATTATGCTTCTTCAGGATTTTCGCAATATTGTTTATCGTCCCTTGGATGAAGGGGAGGTGGACTCCAGAACTGCGTTTAATGGGTTCTTTCTTGACTGCAGGACCTTTGCTTGCTTTGAGGAAGGCTTCGAAGATTTTATTGTGACTCCGAAAAACGCTTAAATTTGAAAAGAATAACGAAAATATAAGTTTAAAAATTAAAGGAAAAATAAAAACAATAAAAAAAGTAAATAAAATTATATATTTAAAAAAAGACAAAAACGCAATATATAAAAAGAAAAAAAAAAAAAATCACCTAAAAAAGAAAAAAAAATGATAAAATGTTTAAAAAAGAAAAAAAAATAACCTATAAAAATAAGAATTATTAAAAAAAAAAACAAAATAAATATAATAAAAACATGTCAAAAAAACATAAAAAATGCAAAAAACTGGTCTGTAACAATATATATTATATATATATATATATATATATATATATTATATATATATAACATATAAACAATTTAGGAAAAAAATATATTAAACAATCTGATTTAAAAAAAAAAATAAAAAAAAAATCCAACAAAAATAAAAAATTATAAATAGTTAAAAACAAACTGGCCAAAATAAGAAACTATTAAACTAATTTTAAAAATTGAAAAAAAAAATCCATAAAAAATATAATAAACATAAAAAACAAGAAAAAATCAAATTTAAAAGAAAAACATAGTTAATTAAAAAATTTAGAACATTAATATTAAAATCATAGAATTTATTTTTAAGCGTAAAAAATAAAAAAATTGGAGGGTCGGTCTGAAATCTGATTCTGAGAATCGAATTTCAGCTCTACACGCTTGAAAAAAAAAACGTCACTTGGGGCCCCTGGGAGGGGCTGAAATTTGATTCTCAAAATTGGATTTCAGCCCCCGCCTCCTTGAAAAATATAAAATTGTTAATTATGGCCTTTTTTAAGTGGGCGAGGTTGAAATCTGATTCTCGGAATCAAATTTCAACCCTACCCACTTAAAAAAGAAGTCAACAAATTATTATTATTATTATTATTTATTTATATTATATTATTATTTTTATTATATTATATATTAATATATATATATTATATATATAATATATAAAACTATATAAATAATAAATAAAAATAAAACAATTTTTAAAAACTATTTAAAAAAACAAAATAAAAAAAAAACACCGTTAAAGAAAAAACTAGAAAATTAACAACAAAAAACAAAAAAAAAAAAAGAAGAAGTTAAATAGTTAAAAACAAAGTAAGAAAAATTAAAAAACTATTAAAATTAAATTTAAAAATTAAAATATATATATATATATATATATATATATATATATGTGGGTAGGGCTGAAATCTTGAGTCAAAAATAGAAAATGTGCCCCCCCGGCCCCTGGGTGGGGTTGAAATCCATCAGCAATCAGAAATCATCAGCAAACAAGCTGTCCCCACCAGAGTTCAAACTCTGTAAAAGGAAGATTGCTAAACTATTAGAAAGAAAGTTGATCAAGCCAAGCAGAAGCCCTTGGGCTTGCCCAACATTCTATGTTAACAAGCATTCAGAGCAAAAGAGAGGTAAACCTTGGATGGTGATTAACTATAGAGAATTAAATCATTCTTTGCTACCGATTGACATAGGTCATTTACAGACTTTAATTAGAGGTGTACATCTACCTTAGCAAAGTCTCAGACTCAATACTTCCTAAGAGTCCCACCACTTTAGGTTCACATATGCATTAAAGTGCACATGTCCATGCTTGTTGAACTCGACCTAAGACAGAATGACATAGAGCTTGTAGAAAGAGAGAGCTCCAACGACTCCAATGCCTAAATGGCGATACATTTTCTTTATTTATAGGATTTCAAGAGAGCATCTAGTCTTTTCTGGAAATATGACATGTCTACATAAAGTGTACAAACTATAGATCTCAAATCTATAGTTTAGATCTCAAATGTAAACCTTTTTGTAGATTCTCTGAAATGTGGGTCAAGTCCCATCGAAATTTGGAGAAGTGCTCTGAGTTTCAAATATTCGTTCGAAAAGTTAACCTAAGATTTTCACTTCGGAGGACAGACCCCTCCACTTAGTCATTTAAACTATCCTAAAAATATATCTTCTAAGATTTACATAGTGGAGATTTTATCGGAATCCCACGATACTAGTCACACTCACTGTCAGGTGACTAGACATGAAATACAATGAAATACAACCCACCATGCTTCCTTACAAAGATTTTGTCAGTCACTTAGATATCCATAATTATCATTGTCACTTGAGTAATATAGATGTTGTGGGCTACGTGACAAATGAGCTTCTACATGAGGTGGCATGATACTTTCCGTACATACTAGGTACCCTCTCGTCTATTGGATTGCAAATCGATCCAAATAATTGAGATATTTCCTTATAGACAGATTTCTCTGGTAGTTGAGTAGTATGTACTTTAAGTGCGCTAAATAAATGCTCTATCTGGAAGCAAAACCATGCCTGAGACTATGTTGTTGTTCTGATATCTTCTAGAAGATAATCAATAAATTCATGCCTTCTGATGGTATAGAATATTCCTTCTCTTGGGCACCAGTCATGTAGCATTATTTTGAACCAAGGCGACCAGTGATTATTGGGGTTACATATAGAACTACATTCGAACATCAACCAAACTCTCTTGGCATATTTGGTGTACAACAATATATTACAATAGTCTGCATAGCTCAACCATGACTCATACAGACAAATATATCTTTGTCTTGCAAAAGCTACAAATCTAATGGCCCCTTGAAACATTATGGGTCACTCTATAAAATACATAATATTACTTACATTACTATGGCTACTATTAACCCATTTTTCAAGGATGTATTCATATGGCGCACTCTCCTTGACCCTATCTATGAGACATTGAAAACAAAATGACATATGACAATATTTACATATTAGAACCCATTGAAAACCTTCTGGAGTAGAGTGAGGTACTGCTAAAGTTGAAGTTGATGAACAACTGGACATCTTGATTTCTTTCAGAGCTACTTCTCTTGTTACCAAATCTGCTAAACAATGATCTTTTCCCTTTTTATACTCAAATATCAAATTCAAATCCATCCAACCACAAGCTCCATCTTAGTATCCTATTATTTCCTTGTTCTAACAATATTTTGTTTCTAAGCATCCTAGCCATATGTTTGAGGTATGTTCTTACAATGAATCTTATTGGCTTCAGGAACAACCTGAATCTCTTCATTCTATTTTTTACAGCAAGGATTTCTTTATGAGAAGATGGATACCTAATTTCAGTGTCATTAAAATATCTTGACGCATATGAGCAAACTTCTTCCCTTTGTTCATGCTTTTGCATCAAAACTCCCTCCCACACTTCATTGGATGCATCTATTTCTATATATAGGGCAATTCATGTCTTGTAAGAACCAGACTTGGTAGATTTTGGACCTTTTGTTTAATAATTTGAACTACAATAGTCATAGATGGGGTCCACTATATTCCTCTAAGCCTCTTCTGTAGGACATTGACATCTTTGGCTTGATTTTCATAAAATTGCCTAAGGTAATTGAGGCTTGCTAAGAACCTTTGCAAGTGTCTGCGATCATAAATGGCATTTGGAAATTATGTTCAATCTTTCAATACATGTTCTTGTAATTCAACTTTACCTTGGAATAGGATTAGTCCTAGATATTCAATTCTAGTTTTTACAAACTCAAGCTTAGGCTTGCTTACGACTAACCCATGCTTAAAAATCCTGTGGTGAACTATCTCCAAGTGCTTTCTATGTTCTTTTAAATCAGAAGAATAGATTAATAAGTCATCAATATAAAAAATAACAAATTTCAAGTCCCCAAAAATATCTTCCATTCTTTTCTGGAATTCAGAGGGTGTATTCTTCAATCCAAAGGGCATTACTCACCATTGGAACTACCCATGTTGTACCACAAAACTGGCCTTGTATCTATCATATGGTTTGATCCCTGTCTGCCAGAATCCACTCTTAAGGTCAAATTTTCTAAACACATTATTACTACTGATTTTCTGAAATAAAGTTCTTTAAATGGCAGAGGATACCTGATAGGCAACAAAACCTCATTTAATTCTCTATAGTTAATCACCATCTGAGGTTTACCTCTCTTTTGCTTTGAATGCTTGTTGACATAAAATGTTGGGCAAGCCCAAGGGCTTCTACTTGGTTCGATCAAATTTGTTTCTAATAGTTCAACAATCTCCTTTTTATAGAGGTCGAGCTATGGTGGGGACATCTAGTTTGCTGATGATTTCTGAGGTGTCCCAGAAAAATTTTCTTTGTGGGGAAGATCCACAAAGTATTGCTCTCTTTGCCAAAATGCATTGGGTGCATCTGCTGTACATTTTTCTTCAATTTTCTCTTTTATTTCTTTGATGTATTCCGGCCCTTGGATCTCAGCATTTTTGATTACTTTGTTGATTTTTGCTAGCTTGTCAAGAGAACATTCAACCATATCTCGGATAGGGTCTACATTTCTATTTACATAGCTCGACTTACTCTCGATTTTTACAGTTCTTCCTTGGATGTTGAGGCAAATATGGATTGCTTCTACAACAAGAGGAAGATGTCTCTTTACAAAATATTATCCCAACCAAATATCACTACTTGTATCAAAACTGTACAAATTTACAGATGTAGGAATTCCATTAAGAATAATAAGGAAATTAGCAGCCATAGCTCTGATAGTCGTTAATGTCTTATTTACAGCTATGAACTGCAAGTTTGTGGGTTTCCAGTAATATTCAGGAATGGCACTATGTATTGCACAACAATTCATAGCTCCTATGTCTAGTTGTGCATCTAAAGAATATTGTTTATAACCATTTAATTTGACATCTACTCTAATAACAATCCTATCTTCAAATCCCTTCATCTGGAGAATAGATGTACCTGGTTCTGGTTGGTGGTCTTCCGGTATGCATTGTAATGCTTGTTGCTCCCAGTTATGATCTTCTTCTTCTTTGAGTGTATCTTCAAATTCTTCTATCATCATTGAATCTTTCAGTTCTATAAGATGCTTCTATTTTTCAACCAATTTCTTTTGGTCAGCTCTCATACTAGCTAGAATTTCTTTAACAAATCCTCTTTTTTCTTTAATGGTGGTTTCTAGATGCAATATTTCTCCTTGCAGTTTACTAACCTAGTCTGATTCTTCTTCTTCGCCTGATAGATTCTCAATGATGGGAGTGGATTTCTTAAACTCATAGGATTTTCTATGATGAAAAAAGCTTACTTCTTCTCTGCTTATAGTAGACCTATGGGGAAACTACTTCTTTGGTGGAATTTTGGATGAGGGTGTAAAGGAAATCTCTGTAGATGTGGTAGGTGTGTCACTTGGATAGTAGGCACCAAGATTCACCACGCTTGGCTATGTGATTTTGGCAAGTTGGTGTTGGAGGGTTCAGAGATGTTCTGTGAGTCAGTGTTGGATGGCGAAATCTCCTTGTGTGAGAGAAGAAATATGAGATTGTATACATGCAATTTCAAAGCAGAGATCTATGGGATTTTCTAAATGAAACATCTTGACATCAGAAATGAAGTCAAGATATGAGGTCGATTCAGAGCAGAATGAGTCTTTAAGATGTGGAGATGGAGGGTTGGGCTCATCTGAATCTGTGACTGAAAATATTCTTCATTTTGTGGGGGCTGATCTACCTGCTCCCATTCAGTCAAATAATAAATATTAGAAAAATGTCAAACAATTTATTTTGGAAACGATTTCTACCCTTCAAAGGACATTTGCTTGCCTAGTGGTCTGAATTCTTGCAAATGAAACAAGTTCTTGATTGTGCTCTTTGGGCACCTTCTTGCCATTTCTTGAAATATCCTTTACTCAGTTTCTGAAACCTTTGTCTTCTAGGATAAAACCTTCTAGGCTGGCTTTTCTTCATGCATTTTCGACATTAGAAATCACTTCCACATTGTCCTTTGTTAGTGTTCTTCTTTTTTCTTTTTCATCCAAAATGATAGGTTTCTGCATAGATATCACAAACACTTGCATTGAAGCCGAATTGTTTCTCAAATGATTTGGTTGTCTTCTTTTAGAGGAATTCTTTCTCAAGAGTAAATACAATTTGTTCATGGAGTCATGCAAGAGAAAGATTTTCAATATCTATATTCAGCTTCAAATCTAGCCCTAACAAGGTCTGCGATCTTGCCAGGCATTGTATACAAATATTTTCTCAAATAAGTTGCATTTTGTGGGTCTCTTACCTTATAAATAAGATCCTGCATTGTACAGAAGAACTCTGGAAGTTCTTTTATATCAAAAAGTCTTTGGCTCATGAACGTATCTGCATAATGATGGCCATCAACCTTAATTTCTCCATAAAACTCATGGAGCACTGCCTTGAGAAATTCAACGACTGGCTTATCACTATTCATAATATTGAGCTTGTCAGGTTCATGCATTCTAGACCACCATAATTCTAAGTTACCTTGGAAACCCCAAGTTGTCCTTAAAGATAATTCTGACCATGAGACTTTGTTTTTGTGAATGGAATTTTGAGTAATTTCCCGTGCACTCCAAGTATGGATTGCCTTAAGGATTTCATTTTTAGGTTTGCAGTTCATATTTGTCATTGGAGCTTGATCTATGCTAGCTCGACTAAGATTAGGGAACTCATCAATGTTTGAAGAATCATATGGAGTTTTCCCAGGAGAACCATACTTAGCATTACACCATGTTTTGCATGCAGATTCAAAAGGTTGGTTTGGTCTATTGCTATCTGCACTTCTAGTTCTTTTACTAGATCCTTCTCCCACTTCTTTTATCATTTTTATTTTTGATTTGTTCTGTGGTGGCATATCAAAGACTAGGATTTGTGATTGGATTAGAGCCAAATTTTCTCTAGAAAATGAAATAACATTTTCAAGTTTAAAAATTCTTGGATTATGTATAGAGAACTGTTTGAGCAATAGTGGAGTATTTTTCTTTTCAGGGTTCTTTTCGTCTAGCTGGAATGCCTAGTTATAAACTTCTTCTATAGTAAGTGCTTCTTCTAACTTAGGATTTTCTTTTTCTAGAATCAACTTTAAATCTACTACTACTTCCATAATTTTCTCTAACTTCATATTTACAGCTTTTAACATATTAAAATGCTTAGAATCTTTTTGACTCAAATCATCTAAACTAGAATGGAGTCTTGACACATGGGGCTATACTTTCAACACTTCTTGTGATAGGTCATCTAAATTCTATGCTACACATGTTAGCTGATAATTATTGTAGTTCTAGAGCCTTATAATCTCTTGGGCCTTCTCATCTATCACTTTCCTATAATGTAGGAAATTCACATCAGCTACAACATTCCCATATTTGAATTCTTGTACAAAATTGCCAGGAGAAAGCCTCATTTCCAAGAGTAAAAGCTTTTATAAATTTTCCCCTCCCTTTTCTCTAGGCAGTGTGTATATCATGAACTTAATATCTCTCAGAGAGGCAATCTGTTTATTTACAAACATTCCTGCCATTCTATATGTTGGCCCAAATGTTCCTCTTTCAAGGTGGACTGAGGTATGTTAAAAACTTGAAATTTTTTATCTGAACTTGGATTTCTAGAGGCAATACAAAATTTGCATTGAGAGGATGATCCATACTTGTATTTTTCCAGATACCTACTCAGGTCTCAAGTATCGTTACTTCTGAGAGAGTGAATTCTAACATGATAGGAGGTAATGTGGTTTTATTCCTTAGTCTAATGATTGGTCCTTTACTCCACTTAGATATAAACAATCTTTTAGGTTCTGAAGTCCGAAAATACCTTTGAGGCAATGGATGGTATTCTGTATTCCACTTATGAGGGATTTTTAATTGAGAAAATCCTATTGTGATAGGAGTGACATTACCAAGTCCAACCACGACTCCTTCTGTTTTAGCTCTTTGAGTAAGCTGAGGATTGAGTGTTGGCAGAGTTGTCGAGACAAATCGTAAACAAACAGTGGAATGTAACTGAGCAATATTAGATTGCTTAGTCATATTAGAGCTAGAAAAATGGATCTAAGCTTGAATTAGTTCATTAATATGCGGATCATTAAGAAAAGCTGGTATCGTGGGATGATGGATGACCAAATTGGACCATTGTGCAAAGGGTCCTCAAAACCACCTAGCAGGGCATCAATACATTGATTGGCATGAACCAATCACACAAGCTATGCAAGGCACATTCAAACCAAGTCTGACAAGAGGGTTAATGCCAAATTGTATTAGTCCAAGATGCACATACTTATAACCTTGTTCTAGTCCTCATTGGACATCTTTTGGTTTTATGAGAGGTATCTAATATATAGGCTGGGTAAGATTGATAGGCACATTCACAGAGGTGTATCGAATGAGACTGTTTGTATGAAACTTAAACATTGGAAGGTCATAAATCTTATTAGGATATATATGAGGAAGCTGCCTATTAGGAGTAGGGGTAAATTCCTGAATTACAACCCTGTTATCACACAAGGGCTCAAATTTGTTTAATATCCTTCCAATCCAACTAGTTTTCTTTGAAGCTTTCATATCAGCGGAGAAATAAAAACTACTTGAGGCCATTTATTACTACAATTCACTAATCAGTGTTGTGCAAGAAGGTAAGGAAAAAAAAAGGTGAAGGCAAAATACTATGCACCTGAGGAATGGAACTCCCTCGGAATTATAATGCCTTCCTTTCGCTTCAATTATCCAGAGACACAGTCCACTAGTAATCTTTGGTGCAACAACCTTTCGTATAACATCTTCACGCTACTAACCACATCTCACTTGCTATACTAACAGTTAATATGGCTCATTATGCTTACTCAAATAATAAAGACAACACACAGAATGAAAAGGCACAACCTTTATTGACTGATCAAAAATATTACAACAGATACATTATAAATACAAAGATTGACTGTAAGCGCATTTATCAACCAAACTCAAAACGGGAAAGCCAAAACTAACATTGTTCAGAGGTCGAATTCTTTTTGGCCCATTACAGACTCTGCCTATTACAATGCAATATTTTTGGCTCTGATACTTAGAGAACTTCTCTGACTTTTGGTGGGATTTGACCCAGATTTCTGGAGCACTTCTCTAGAATCAGATTTCAGCCCTTTTAAGTGGTTGGGGGGGGGGGGGTTGAAATTTGATTCTTAGAATAAGATTTCAGCTCTACACACTTAAAAAGAATAAAAATATTAACAAAAAAACAAATTGTTAACATTTTAATTTTTTATTAATTATGTTTGTTTTTAATTCATTTTTTTATATATATATTATTTTATGTTTTTTTAAAGTTTTCAATTTTTTTTAATAATTTTTTAACTTTGTTAGTTTGTTTTACTTTAGTTTTTAAATTTTTTAAAATTTTTAATTTTTGGTTCTTTGTTTAAATTTAATTTATTTTTTATTTCTTTTTTCTTTTTTTCAATCAGTTTGTTTTAATTTTTTTTTTTTTTTTTTTTTTTTATTTTTTTTTTAATTTAGTTTTTTTTAATATTTTTAAAATTGTTGTATTTTTATTTATTTATTTTTATAGGTTAAAAACAAATGAAATTTTTATCATTTACAGATAATTTTATTATTTATTTTTATTATTATTATTATTATTTTACATTATTTTGTCTTTTTTAATATATATTTTTCTATTGTTTTTTAAGTATCCACATTAAAAAAAAGAATAAGACAACTAGAAATTTTTTTAAGTATTCAACATTTAAAAACCAATTGGACATAAAAAATTTAAAGTGTCAAAAATTATAACATTTAAAAAGAAATATCCTTCGTTAATACATTAGAAAATATAAAGTGTCAAAAATAAGCCCTCTAAAAAAAAGGGTTGATGGTGTATCCACACGTTTCAAAATCAGCATGAAAATCACTAACATTTAAAAAAAATTATATTTGATACATAAGAAAATTTAAAGCGTCAAAAATATGCTCCGAAGAAAATATATGTATTATGCATCACCACTTTTCAAAATCGGTTGACTTTTTTGCTACCTCAACGAAACGGGTAATCGTATCAGTTTCTGTTTCTAGCTTTACATTGTTCTCTTTCGGCAGAAACTCAGGTCTCAACATCCGTAGATCTTCTATCTACTAGCTCGTCGTCTACCATTCCAGATGATGTGTATGTGAACCTTATTTCTTAGGATGTTGAAATCTGATTCTTAGAATAAGATTTCAGCTCTACTCGCTTGAAAAGAAATAGAAATAACAAATAAAATATTAACAAAAAAAATAAATTGTTAACTTTTTCTTTTAGTGGGCGGGGTTGAAATCCAATTCTGAGAATCGGATTTCAGCCGCACCCTCCATTTTTTTTTAAGATTTTAACATTAATGTTGAATTTTTTTTTATTAATTAGTTGTCTTTAATTTCGATTTTTTTTTGTTTTTATGATTATTATATTTTTTATGTTTTTTAAAGTTTTTAAATTAATTTTAATAATTTTTTTAACTTTTGTTAGTTTGTTTTTTTTTCCAGCGAAAAAAACGTAACTTTATATTAAAAGAGTAATAAGAAAAGTTACACCACTTTAACGAATAATACTCAGCTCAAGACGGCCACCTGGGCTCAACGAGCTTCACACAAATGAGGCAACGTTAAAAGACTAACGTACATGTGAAAAAGAATAGATAGGAAAAAGAGCGGAAAAGAGGGATCCAGCAATACTGTATCAGGATTTACGACCCTTTTTCTTTTCCACCTTGCGCCATTCCCCCAGAGGGGGGACGGACGAAGATATGACAATCTGAGATGATTCTATCGGCAGGCCTGGTTCTTTGTCTGAATCTGATGAGTCTGTGAGGTGATGACGTTTGTTTGCTCCCATGCTTTGATCCGTACTTATCATCTCTGCTTTGTCTTGCTGGGTCTCTGTTTGGTTTGTATATGGCTGTGGATCCTTGTTGACTGCTATATTTTCCTTCTGGTGTTCTATTTCAACTTCCTCTATGGTGGTATCATCCTCTTCTGCTTCTGTTTGTTCCTCTTCTGTCACCGAAGGGGCTTTCTTTCGTTCTGTTCTCCTCTTTAAAACTTCATCTAAATTCTGCCAGCCTCTGGGCTTCCTTTGTTGTGGCTTACTCTTGCTGGGGCAAGTTTTGAGCAAATGTCCTGTTTGTTGACATCCCCTGCATCTGAAAGCTGTGTTCTCATAATCCAAAGGTTGTTTCCACTGAGTATTGTTAAAATTCAGTGTGATGCTTTCAGGTAGTCCTTTGCTGAGATCTACCTCAACACATATCCTAGCAAAAGTAAAAATTCCTTTTAAATGCCTATCTGTATCGATCTTTAGCATTCTTCCAAGGGTGTTCCCGATAGCAGCTAAGGGTTTGAAGTGCCAAAAATGTAAAGGTAGATTATGCAATCTAACCCATACAGGCATTCTTGAAACCACCATAGAGTTGGCATCAAATTCTGGAAACCACGGGGAGATAAATAAGCCCGCACTGCCCCAGAACCATGGTCCTTCATTGAGAATTTTTTCCCGTTCTTCTTCTTCATGGAAAATTATTATGAAAAAACCCTTCGCACATAGATGGATCTGGCAGTTTTTTGTCCAGGTCGAGTGTACCCATTGATACAGGGCCTCAGTTTTAGGCCAAAAACCATTAAATCTACATATAACAGCTTTTGTTTCCAGATCTGAAAAAATAACCCTTACCTCTGGACAATCCAGTGAAATGGAGGGACTCTCTGTCATTTGATCCACGATATACTGCCCTGGCGTTATGTTGACTGCTGCGGAATCTCTCCTCTCTGTGGGCTCTTTTCCTTTGGCTGCATCACGATAGCTGCCTCCAGGTTTTGACGTAGATCCCTTTGATCCACCTCGCAGACGGAGGTTTAAGGTGATGGTTGAATCCTTTGCTACCCTGTAGTACTGGATTGAGAAAGGATCCTGCATGCAAACCCCAGAAAAAATTAATATTTGAAGAGTAGCTGGAATTCCCAGTTTGTCTTGGATTCTCTTTTTAAGCTCCAAGACCCTCATGCTACCCCAAATCTGCAGACATAAATGACTGCCCTCTGTAGTCTTGATAAAAATTTGATGTGCTGCCTCAGGTAAAGATTCTTCACTGCATCTCCGCAATACCATAGTCCTGCTCCATTTTCTTGCTGGATCCACAGCTTGCCTATTTCGGGACTTCCCCGGATCTGCCAAATGGAGCCACGACGAGCTGAACAGGGGCAGCGAAACAGTAGAACGCCTCTTGCCTCCAGAGACGCCTGCCGTTTCCCAAGCCAATACAGAAAGTTCGCGGATCTGGGGGAACGGGAACAGTCCGAAAACAAACGAAATGGGGATTTTTGGTGCAGAAAAAGACAGGGCAACCACAAAAAGCCCACGGACCAGGGCCATACTGCTGTCCCAAAAATTGGTCCCGGCCTTGCAGTAGAAGAAAAACCCAGAAACGACAAATCGACCCCACTGCCAACCGTAAATGAGGTTAAATCCGCCGGATCTGAGGAAAAAGAACCCATAGCTAATACACCGCGACCTGGAGAAAACTAGGCGCCCCAGAGACCGATTTCTGGGCAGCAGGATTTGAAGAAACTTTCCATCGACCGGATCTGCCCAAAACCAGTGGGGAGACTTGTTGAGAGAGGAAAAAACCATCAAGTTCCAGTGCTTTCCACAACAGAGCAGGGTACATGGCTCGGCGTCGGCGCAACCCAGGCGAGCTGAAACCCTAATCTTTCGAACACAGACCGCCATCGCAAAAAATCCCTTAGGAAGCCTTACTTGTATTGTTAGTTTGTTTTTACTTTCATTTTTAAATTATTTAAAATTGTTTTAACTTTTATGGTTTATTTATTTATTTATTTATTTTTTAATTTATTTTTTCTTTCTTTAAAATCAGGTTTGTTTTTAATTTTTTTTTTAATAGTTTTTTTAAAATTGTTGTATTTTTATTTTATTTATTTCTATAGTTTAAAAGCAAATGAAATTTTATCATTTTCAAGATAATTTTTTTTTTACATTTTTTTTATATATTTTTATATTTGTTTTTTAAAGTAATCCACATTTAAAAAAAAAAAGAAATAAGACAAGTAAAAAATTTGTTAAGTATTCAACATTTAAAAATCAATTGGACATAAAAAATTTAAAGTATCAAAAAATGTAACATTTAAAAAGAAATATCCTTAGTTAATACATTAGAAAATATAAATTGTCAAAAATAAGCCCTTTAAAAAAAGGGGTTGATGGTGCATCCACACGTTTCAAAATCAACATGAAAATCACTAACATTTTAAAAAAAAAATTATATTTGATACGTAAGAAAATTTAAAGTGTCAAAAATATGCTCCGAAAAAAATATATGTATTATGCATCACCACTTTTCAAAATCGGTTGACTTTTTTGCTACCTCAATGAAACCGGTAATCATATCAGTTCTTGTTTCAAACTTTACATTATTCTCTTTTGGTAGAAACTCACGATGATGCACCAAGTACCATCTCCGCATCATGTAGTCAATCTTCCTCCAGTGCTCCCACCTCCAATGAGGACATCATGGAAGCCATGTCTACTCTCGATTACCCTTGGGATGATATTCATAATCGTGTGTACTTCCTACCATATTTATGAACCCAGAAGTTTTCTCCCCACTCTAAATAGATCTGTTACACCCATAACATACTGGGGGGAACATAGGCCCCTACATCTCCTTATCATCCTTTGGAGGATCGCATCCCAAATTGGGCAGAGATGCTTGAATCCCTTTTTCGAGCACTTAAAACACAATGGCGTTCTACAAACTCCTCTTGCTAAAGGGCATCATTCCCACCTTTGCATACCATATCAGTCCCCTCCATCACATATGTTTGCGGGCAGTATCCCATGCTTGGTGGGATGATGGTTTTCCCTTGGCCATCTTCTCAATTGATTAACATAAGTCTTAGTGTAGATCCCACTAGATCTAGGTATGGTCGATTATCCTACCATTCCTTGGGTAGTTTGTCCTTTCGACCTCTCTGGCGAGCCATATGCACATCGCATATCGCAGACGTTTGATACCATATCTTCAAATATTCTACTCTATGTCCACATAGTCCCCATGTTTGACTTCACAGGTGAGGATGATTCTAAACCTCCTCTAGCAGTTCATTCTCATTTTCCTCTTCCCTTAATCCTTCATCAGGGACCATCGTTCCCAGAAGCATTAAGGCCATCCTTAGAAAAGTAAGGCCACTTCCCTAAAATTCATAGATCCTGATTCTAATGGTCAGTTTGTCCACTCATGCCTAAAGACCTTCATATTATGTTCCATCCTCATATGTTGTTATGTAGATTTGATGGGTTCAGTTCCTGCCGATTATAGTGTTCATAGCATGCACGTCTCCTTCAGATGATCCATTCAGTTTTGCAGAGCTCTTCCCTGTTCAATAGGGCTTCTTCGTTTATTCTACTCTCCCTCCCACCCATTTTTTGAGGGAAGGGCCATGATATCTCATGTACTCAGATGTTATTGTATTTAGTCCTGGCTCATGTTTTTCTAGGTTCATTATATATATGGGACACATTGTATTGTCTTTTCGCTCAGTTATAACAACGTGTCATATACCATTCATCATGTACTTTATTGCTCATTTTTATGTTTTTAGCCGCATCATTATTCTTGTACTAAGTTATCTTAGTGGGTATAGATATGCCTCCCCTGCCTCACTGAGATCAAGTACCACAACATAAAAGGAGACTTGCATTGGTCTCACTCTCTCTGTCCCTATCCTCTTTCGCTTCAACTCTATTGGTCTCTCTCTCTCTCTCAGACTCCACTTGACTGTCTAGTGATTGTGTATTTACAACGTACTTCGGTCATACGTTTTTCTCCTAACACTCATACATTGGCGAGCAATCTGTTATCACCAAAAATTTATCATCTAGCCTTAATTTATTAGATGGATCGAAGTACATCATGTAAGGCTAATCTTACCATAGTAAAATTGCTTTCTCTCTAAGAAATTACTTAATAAACCACATTTGTTAAGCAATTTATAATTAAACCCATGAAGAATAATTAAATAAATCGCAATTTATTTAATTATCTTCTAGGGACAATTAATTAAACAATTGTTTAATTAATATTTCTTGTCACATTTGACCTAGTTATGAGAAATAAATAGATTAATCATTAATTATCTTATTTTTCTCTAGGAATAATTAATTAATCACTAATTAATATTATTCCTTGACAAGTTTGACTAAATCCCTTAGGAATAATTAAATAAATCATTATTTTTTTATTATTCACTAACCATATTTCTTGAGATGATAATTAAATCATTTATTTATTTCTTATTTGTAAATAAAAGTTTAAATACTTTTTGCCTCCTAATCAAATATAATAAAATATTCCAAGTGGTTGTAGAATGGGGTTAATACTATTTTATTATTTCTCATTATTCGAGCATAACTCAATATTTTGTTATAAAGAGAAGGGTTTTCCATTCATTATTCACTTTTGATTATTTCATTGTTGCACTCACTACTGTAACACTGATTATTATCACTATCACACACCATGTTTTTTTCCAATTGACTTCCCATTGAGCTCAAACATTTTATTTGTTGGGTTTATGCATTATAGAGGAGAGAGACTCTACAAAAGCTGAACACATTTGAGGATAGCCAGGAACCCATCCCATAGAGGGAGACTGGTAACATTTATTTATTCCCTTCACAGGTGTTGTTTAATAAAATATATTCTTTATATATTTAGTTTCCATTGGATTATTGGAGTTACCCGCATTTATTAGTATTTCATTTATCTGTTTAACTATGATTGTGGCATAGATCAGGGCTTTGGCAGGTTTTTCTCTATCATTTGCTGCAGATCTACAATCTTTAGTAGCCATTTATATTGTTTATACTATTTTTCATCCACAGTCTTAGGTGATTTCTTTTTGTACACCTTTAAGAAGAAAACACTATAACAATCATCACTTTGAAATTTAACATTTTGTTGTATAGGTATTGAAGCAACCTTACACTGATCCATTTTAAATTTCTTCAACAATTCCCTTACATACTTTGCTTGAGTAACAAAAGCCTGGCCAACATCCCTCCAGACTTCAAGAGCTAAACAATAATGCGGTTCTCCAAGGTCCTTCATTTCAAATAATCGTGACATCTTCACTTTAATTTTTTCAATCAATTCATCAAAATTTCCATTTTTTCCTCTTATAACCATGTTGTAAGAAGAAATAGTCTATTTCCTCATACCAAGATCCGGGAGCTTGTTTCAATCCATACGATGTCTTTTTTAATTTACAGACCAAGTGTTCCTACCCCTTTTTAATGAACCCTTCAAGTTGTGTTAGACATACTTCTTCCATCAAATCTCCTTTTAGAAAAGCATATTTTACATCTAGTTGGTGTAAAATCTACTTGTACTTTGTAGCTAGAGCTATTAACATCCTAATAGTATTTAACTTAGCTATATGAGAAAAAGTCTCATCATAATCAATTCCTTCTTTCTCCGAGTACCCTTTGGCCACCAATCTAGCTTTATACTTCTCTATACTACCATCTGCTTTGAACTTCGATTTATATAGCCATTTACAACCTATGGGCTCTTTTCTTCTTGCAAGTTCAACTAATTCCCAGGTTTTTTTTTTTCATTATAAACTTATATTTTTCTTTCATAGCTGAGCTCCATTCTTCATACTAAATTGCTTCATTATAATTCATGGGCTCAAGAACATTTAAAATACTATTCATAATAGCATAATCTTTGTACCTTTCTAGTAAGTGAGTATGTCGTCCTTATCTCCTTAGTAGTGGATTTGCGTCAATTCTGTTCTATGTGATCTCTTTCTCACCTCTGAGTGGACTTTGACTGTCAAATGTGTCTACATCAATAGGTTCCTCCTTTTTTTGCTATTGTTGTAAATGATTATATATGGATTCATCATTAATGTCATGAATCATTAAAGGCATGTGCCACTCTTCAAAATTTCTATCTTTATTCCCTTCATCAACATGTTCATGGAAGATAACATCTCTACTCGCAAATACATTGTGAGTAAATGGATTAAACATCTTATATGCTTTGAAATTAGAACAATACCCTACAAATATGCATGTTATAGATTTAGCGTCCAATTTCTTCCTATTTTCCCTAGGAATGTATACAAAATCTCTAGAACCAAATAATCTCAAGTGATAAACTACAAGTTTAAAACCATACAAACCCTCAAATGGAGTCTTGAGATCAAGACACCTAGTTGGACTTCTATTCTTTAAGTAAATTGTAGTACTAATAGCTTCTACCCAAAAACCATTGGACAGGTTCTTACCTTTCGTCATACTACGTGCACACTCCACCAAAGTTCTGTTCTTTCTTTCTGCAACCCCATTTTGTTGTGGACTGTGGGGTACTGTAAATTATTGTACTATTCCATGATCTCTACAATATTTGATGAAGTTTCCAAACCTATATTCTCCCCCTCGATTTGAGCAAAGGATTTTAATGAACTTCCATATGTTTTTTCAACCATATTTCTAAATTTTTAAATTACTCGAGCGCATCACTTTTCCTTCTAAGAAAGTATACCCAGGTATACCTTGTGCAGTCACCAATAAATAGAAAAAAATAGTAAGCTCCACCTAAGGACGTTGTTCACATAGTCCACAAATAGCAGCGTGCACAAGTTCAAGTATATATTTTTTTTTCCTATTTAAGTTAGAGGGGAATTCATCCCTATGCATTTTCCCAAGTGCACAACCTTCACAATCATTATGTTCATTTCTTAAAATAGGAAGTTTGTCAACTATACCCTATTTCTACAACAACAATAAATTGAAGGTTGATGTGACCAAACCTTTGATGACAAAGATTCTTTGTTGTCATAGTCGATGAAGTTAAAGATTGATGTGGCATGCTTGTAACATTCAACTTGTATAGGTCTCCAACTCTTACTCCTGATGTGACTAACTTCTAATGATCCAATAAATCCTTTACAACACAATAGGTTTTAAAAAGTTCTCCCTTTAAATTATGATCTATAATCATGGACACAAGGTCAAATTCTTTTTAATCCTAGGTACATACATGACATTCAGGATGTGCTTGATATTACCATTAGGAAATATCATATGAATATCTCCATACCCTTTAATCTGATATGCTTTGTCATCTCCCTAAGTAGATGTTAGCACCAATGTTTGTCCCCTTAATATTGTCATACCAATGTTTATTACATGTCATACGAGTGGATGCTCCAGAATCCACAAACCATGTTCTAGCCTCATCAGCCTCAACAAAAAGAGCAACATTAGACACAAATAATTTAAGATCATGATTCAGATCTTCACCAACAAAATGCCTTGTATGCCTCTTTTGTCTATGTTTGTTTTCATGTTTCTTTTTCTTATAACAGTCTCTAGCAATATGACTAGTTCTGCCATAGTAAAAACATTTAATTCCTAAATCATTTTTGATAGATGACATACCTTGAAATGGATTTTTCTGAGATGGACCACCTCTTTTATGTCCTCATCTCAGTTTCCCTTTGAAGAATTTCTTCTTTGCCACCAATGCCAGATCTGCATTCTGAATCTTTAGATTCTTATGTCTCTCTTCTTCCTGCATTAAAATCCTTGTCAACTCTTTAAAGGAGGGAGATTTATCCCTTGCTTCAAGCTCTGTAATGAACATTTGATAATCCTCTGTCACACCATTTAAGGTAATAATGATGAGATCAACACTGGATACTTTCTCCCCTATGCCACCTAACTTGCCTTTCAGTTCTTTAATCCGCGAGATGAATGTAGTAATGGATTCATTCTCCTCCATCCTAATGGAGATAATCTTTCTCTTCAGAAACAACATATGATTTGTATTTTTCATTTCATATAAATATTTGAATGCCACCCAAATCTTATTGGAAGTTTGCAGTCTCCAATATGAGGGATTATGTTGCCTTTTATTGACATCTTCAACAACACTTTCACTTTATTTTCCCTCTTTTCCCAATCTTGAACTGATGTGATTGTGGCACCTCTCGCTGCAATTGACTTTACTTCATTTCCATTTGCAATTGTCCACGCACTAGAACCCTTGAGAAATGTCTGCAACTTCAACTTCTAGTTGGCATATTTGACCCATCGAGCTTATTGATCTCATTAAGATATGTCTCTGCAATGTGATTATTCCTTGTGACAAAAAATTTCAACAACGCCCTCCTTTTTAACTCATGAGCACCACAAGTAACTCATCTAATCAATAGATCCATGACCCCAATAATAGATCTAGTGATCCAGCGATAAATCTACAGATCCAACTATAGATCCTCCAACAACTAATCTACGGATCCAACATTAGATTCACTGATCAAACAACTAATCTATAGATTCATTCAATCGATCCAGGCAAGAATTAAAAAAAAAAAAACAAATTTCATAGAAATAGTTGTCTACGTAGTCTTACCTTAGACACAATGCACATGAGGAATTTTTCTATAAGGCTTCCTGATTGGTGCAATGTTTCTTCCTACTGCCTACGCAGTTTTACGTAGTTTTCCTTCAATAAGACTGCGCAATTCTGTGCAGTTTTCCCTCAATAAAATTGCAGAGTCTCTTTTTCTGTGCTATGTAGTCAACCCTACAACTTTTACCTCGAAAAAATAGATACTCAACATGACTTCTCCCACTGATCCGCTGCTCCAATGATCTTTGATGGAGCCTCCTCTGATCCACACCAAGATTCATTTTTGCACAACTTTGTGAACAAGATCTACACACATGCATTCACTAGCAAAGGATGCTTACTTGCTCTCCATTCTCACCCACTAGGTCTCTCATAAACAAAGGCTCAACTCACACAGAGCTCCTTCTCTGCCCTCTAGCACTTTAATACCGAGATAAAAATGGGAAGACATATTAGAAATGAAACTTGCAACTCATAAGGGAGATTAGCTACACCTAGAGACTACCCAAGCTCACTCTATTACATTATTCATCAAATCCAAATTAAATAAGATTACATTCAATTTAGCTAGATCAAAACTATCTTCTAAAAAATAAAAACTAAATCACACAACTGGGAAACAAACATTTTCCAATAATTTAAGTTTGATTTTTTTTTTTTATTAAATTGGATGGGAGGGATTCAATCCAGGATTAATATGCCTGGAATATACTTCCTCTGAGTCGTAGATAAGAAAACTGTGACGAAAAGAGGCCGAAGTGATGTGAAAAAAAAAAATTGAATTTGAAAGCGACCCGGTCGCACTTGCTGTTGATAACATGGCGGTAATTGAAAGTATTTTGACAAGCGTTTCCACTAGGGGGTGGCCTCTACCCTGTCTGTCATTTCATGGTTGTGGATTTTGTTCATGTCTGTCGGTAGTATCTGTCTTAAGGAACCGTTTCATTGGAAAGTCGACAACTCTGTATTGTTTAAGCGTTCTATATTGGGTTGACGGGTTTGGATCAACTTTGCTTGGCACAACAGGTATTTTACAAAAGCATTGTTTTCATTTCCTTGATTTGTGCCACGTCAGTATTCATTTGTCCAACTTTTGGTGGAGCTGGAAGGTGCTGAGAACAGGGTTACTGTGCTACGGGAAAATGCCAGAATTGTAATACCTCTGAGATATTTGTTTTAAAATTCACCTCTTCCCCTTCTTTTGTCTCCATTCACACTCAAAAGAGTTACAGGATTCGAAAGCTGGACCTCCAAGCGGCCACCATGGCTTGAATCGTTTGAAACAGCAAGATATGCACATTGCTCATTATATCTTCTTCTCCCAAGCAACTGTCATACCAAGAGCACTAAAATCGACATTACAATCAATTCTCACAATAATAATCGTTCCAATTTTTATGAGTAATGAATATTGCAGTGGCAGAAGAGCAAGTGATAAATAAATAAGAAGAAAATGAAGATTATGAGGATGATGCTGTGGGTAGGCTGGAATCTGGGTTCGAGATTTTCAACTTAGCTGCTCTCCCTACAATTATATTGTTTCTTCTATGGGCGGGTAAGCGAGTGGATTCAAACGTGAGACTGGCTATAATGAGTTGAAACGTTCACAAAAATTATAGGATCTCCACATTTTCCATTGTTGAATCTATGGGCAGGACGGTGGTTGGTTTAGGCCACCCTGTAAGTCGAAAACTAAGTGGCTTGTTCTAAACAATCCACTAAGGTTGGACTATCGCAACATGAAAGAAAGGAAAGTTATTAAAGGGTTTGATTAAAGAATTAGTAATTATTGTTATTAGAAAAAAGGTGCGTGGAAATTTTATAATTTTATTGGGCGCATCAATAAGTTAAATAAATATAAAGATAATTAAATTAGTAGAGTAAAAATAGGAAATTTATTAAAGTTAAAAATTGTTGAAATTTCATATATTTCACACAAAGGTGTATGAGTCAACACACACAAATTATATTTAAAGATTACTTTATAATATAGAAATTGTGAGATCTAACTTATTCTTAATTTAGAAGGAGAGGTCAGAGAATTTTTCAACCATCACCAACAACTCATAAACCAGCATTACAAATATAGGATGTAAGCATTAACTCCAAGTTCTATTCTTAATGCTTACATTACATAAATTTATTAAAACCACCCATAACAACAAAATACACAATCATTCTTTAACTAATTTACAAATTATCAGTATAGGCTCTATCAAGTTGCCTCATAACCCTCGTAAAGGTGTAGTCGGTGAGTTGGATTCCAAAGTTAGACTCCTGAACTCCCGAATCAAGGACCTCCCGAAGTCAATTACTCAACAACGTCCCAAGCCATTGCATAACCTCATTAGAAAATCAATCCCATGTCTTCAACGAATGAGGGATCCTTCCCTAGATGCACAATTGCCATACCATCTCGACAACCATCCATGTTGAGCCTTTTCACTGAACTATAGTTGTTCTAAAAGAGTTTGAGAGGTTCAAATTATTCAGTGACTTCATCAACATAATTCGATGAATATTCATCTCTGGCTATATTTGTCGATTCTTTCCCTTTTAACAAATCACTAGAACGACTTCTGCAATTCCATGATGTATGCCCAATTTTCCTTCAATAGTAGCGTTCAACATCACTTTTATTTTCATTTCTCTTTCTCATCCTCGTCTTTGTAAACAATGCATTTCATATTTGATATTTTCCTTCTGTATCCACTAGTGTTAGTCTCTTTTCCTCTGCCAAAAGTGTTGCAATTGTCTCATACAATTTTTGTGAAGACATTTGACTCAATGTGAAGACAACATTACTATAACTTGAAGGAAGACTATTTAGTAATATTGCTTTAGCATCTTCATCCTCCACTTTGGCACCGACTTTAGCTCATTGTCTTAAAAGAGACATTAAATTATTTACATGATAGTACAAAGATGTCTCCTCATTCATTTTAAGTCTAAATAATTGCAATTTTATGGAAAATTTTTCATTTGTACCTTTTACACCAAATAGCCGAGTCAAATGTTCCCATATTTCCTTAGACGGTTTAGTGAGATCTACAAGGTGTAATTGCGAATCTGAAAGAGAAAGGCCAAGAATGGACTTAGCTTTGTCATCTCTACTTTTCTATTCAATTAACTGTTTAGCATCTATTGGTGCCACTTTTGAACGATTCACTATGCCCCACAAATTTTTCTTCATTAATTGCATTTGAATTTTTACTTTCCATGAGGGAAAATTTAAACCACTGAATTTCTATAAAACCATGAATTCCATGATTACAAAATACTAAAACTAACATAAAGTTCTTTTTAAATTTTAGCACTGAAATACCTTTCTCTGCAATTATCATTTCCCCCTGCACACCACAAGTTTCAAAGCCACTCAAACTCTTACAGTGTTAGAACAGTCTGTAATCCTCACATGCCAACGCACACTTAGAAGCACAACAATGAAAGACAATGCAAAATTGGGCAGTCTGTAAGTCTCGACAACATCAATGCACCTATAGCTAGGAGAGGCATGCATTTAACCCTGATCATTGCTCCTTCATGGCAACTACAAAGGTTTCACATCAATTTTGTGGAACGCAACAAATCACTACATATGCACCGTCAGTTATGAGGCTCTTCCCTCTTCTAACAACATTTACTCACTCATGTGTATGGCTCCACGACAACCATTTCACTTATCACTGTCTCTGCTCAATGTTCGCAATATGCTCAGTCCATTGCACGCACATCCTCTCCAACAATCCCAACACGAGCCTAACGCTCTAATACCAAGTTAAAAAATGGTTGAAATCTCATATATTTCACACAAAGGTGTATGCATCAACACACACACATAGATTGTATTCAGAGCTTACTCTATAATATATAATTTTTGAGATATAACTTATTCCTAATTTAGAAGGAGAGGTTGAGAGAATTTATCACCCATCAGCAGCAATTAATAAACCAAAATTACAAATATAGGATGTAAGCTTTAACTCCAAATATTAAAAGGTTCAACTAATTCATTAATAATGGTTTTCATTGAAAATTTCTAATTTTATATGTTGTATTAATAAATTAAATTAAAAAAGAAGAAGTTAATATATAATAATAATTAAATTAGTTTTCTTCTTTTGATCAGAAATATTGGCTAAAGTTGGTATCCACAGCTGGTAAGCTATAAAGTGTAAATTGAAGTATTTGGAAAGATAAATAAAATATTGGCTAAGTTTGTATCACATAAATATTTACTAAGTTGATATCACAACTAGTAGGTTATAAAGTGTAAGTTAGAGTATTTCCAAAAACAAATAAATTATTTTTTTGTTGAGATTTTTAAGTGCAAGTTTAAAAAGAAAATTGGATGAAGTTAGTATTAAGACTCAATAAGTTATAAAGTGTAAGATAAAGTATTTGGAAAAAAAAAAAAATCTTTCTAGTGAGAGTTTAAAGTGTAATTTATAATTATCAGCAAAGCAACCTAGGATCAAACTTCATGGGGGGTGGTTATGCCCTGTTTTAGGGGAGGAGACATGCTAAAAAATCCAGTTAGCTAAGGGCTGGTGTGGCCCAAGCTGGGTGCGATCCCTAGGTGACTTTGACAACTTAGATACCCATGGGTCACGGCTTCTCAAGCCACATGTCAAGCCTATAAGATCACATACAACTTGATAAACAAAAAATAAAATAAAAATTTATGCTATTAGAAAGCACATAACTTTAGTAGAATTGGTTTTAATAATGATTATTAAAGTTGTTTTTTGGGATACTATCTAAGTTGAAATTATCTTTTCACCTCGAGTAAGATTTAAAAGTGCTTATGATATCCAAAAGTTGTATCTTTCTTAAATATAAGTAAATAGATTAATGACCCAATACCCAGAGAATATCATAGGAGTAAAATTCACCTTCTTATGGATCTACTATGGTTCATTTCAAACAATGTGGTTTTTCTTGATTAAATAAAATAAAAAATTCTTTCAAATAAATTAGTAATATATGTGAATGTCATTGTGTGAGGCACTCTTCAACCTAGTATAGGGGAGATGTATAGATGTAACGTATGTATTTATATTTTTTTAAGTGTCGACTCCAAGAGAAAGTGTAATACTTTGTACTCAAGATGACTTATATTCTAAGCAATAGAAAATTTATTCACAACTTTGCATATTAACAATGAATCACCCAATTCATATAATTCAAGAATCTTCTCCTCGCAGTAGCGTTGGATTTCAATTAATATCCTTTGTTACAAAGTACACATTTATTTGATCCATTCTTACATCTAGATTTGGGACTATAAATAAAAATATTCTAACTTGTTCATATCTTTCACACCTTTAAAACATTCAAAACAAATCTCCCTACAAAGTAGCAAAATTAATGCAACCATCATGAGAATGTTCATTTTGCACCTCAGAAGCAATGTAGGTTAATTCATTTGCTTTGGAAGTTTTTTGAATGTTTCTTACATTGAATATCTTTATGCTTACTCACCATGTTCCCACAGGTGAATGTGTAGAATGGGCCAATGGCGATAAACATAAACATATTAGTTCATTTAAACAATCCCATTTCCTACAGTTGGAATGGAGCCAACTTCATACAACATAGGAATAAATTACAATACATGAGTCCATGAACAAATCTTTCAGGTGTTGAAGGTTCCAGTTTTTCCAACCTTGTTAATTTGAATACATAAATACTAATCATTGGCAAACCATTGTCAACCATTGTCAACCAAGGCCAACCATGGCCAACCATGGTCTAAAGTCACATTCCGAGAAAGAATGTCTCAACATGAAAAGAAATCATGGTCAACCATGGACAATCATGGTTAACCATGGTAACATTCTTTCAAAGACTGTCTCATGGTCTTGTCCAATGTCACAATGTGACCACCATGGTCAACCATGGTCAACGATGGTCTAATGTCGCATTGTTACAAATATTATGTCAATATGAAAATCAACGATGGTAAACCATGTTTATTTAAGAGTTTCTAATATTCATCTTAGGGTTTCTAATATTTGTCAAAGATGGTCCAATGTTGCATTGTGACAAAGATTGTTTCAATATGAAAATTAACCATTGTCAACCATTGTCGAACATGGTTAAGCATGGTTAAGCCTGGTCCAATGTTGCATTGTGACAAATATTGTCTCAATATGAGATCAACCATGGTCAACCATGGTCCACCATATAATTGTGACAAAGATTGTCTCAATATGAAAATCAATAATGGTCAACTATGGTCAACCATTGTCAAATGTCGCATTGTGACGAAGAGTGTCTCAATAGGAAAATCAATCATGGTCAACCATGGTCCAATGAGGCATTGTGACAAAAATTATATGAATATGAAAATAAACCATGGTCAACCATTGTCAACCATCATCAACAATGGTCAATCATGGGTAATCATTGTCTAATGTCACATTATGACAAAGATTGTGTCAATATGAAAATCAAGCATGGTCAACTATGGTTAACAATGGTCTAACGTTGCAATGTGATAAAGGTTGTATTAATATAAAAATAAGCCATTGTAAATTATGGTCAACCACATTTATTTTAGGGTTTATATACCTTGGTTTATAATATTAATCCCTTAGGTATAATATTATTCCGTTAGGTTTATAATCCCTTGGGGTTTTATTAATACAAAGGTTCACATTCCTAGGTTATAATATTATTCATAAGTTTTATAATATTAATCCTTGGGTTTATAATAATGTTCAACCATCGCCAATCATTGTCAACCATCATCAACCATAGTTAACAATGGTAAACCATTGGCAAAAATGTAAAACCACTATAAACTATTTCCAACCATGGTCAATCATATTCAACCATGGTGCAACGTTGCATTACGAGAATGATTGTCTCAACAACAAAATGAATCATGGTCAACCATAGTCATTAACCATGGTCACATTGTGTCAAATTTTGTCTTGTGGTCCATTGTAAAATTGTGACAACCATGGTCAACCATGGTCCAAGATCGCATTGTTACAAAAATTGTGTCAATGTGAAAATCAATCATGGTAAACCATGGTCAAGCATGTTTATTTTAGAGTTGATAATATTTATCTTAGGATTTATAATATCTATCAGTGCGATCCAATGTCATATTGTGAGAAAGATTGTCTGAATATGAAAATCAACCATCATCAACAATTGTCAACCATCGTCATCCATGGTAAACCATGGTCCAATATCACATTGTGACAAAGAATGTCTCAATATGAAAATAAACCAATGTCAACCATGGTCCAACATCCCATTGTGACAAAGATTGTCTCAATATGAAAATCAACAATGGTAAACCATCGTCAACCATGTTTCTTTTGGGGTTATATACCTTGGGTTTATACTATTAATCCCTTATTTTTCTAGCATTAATCCCTTGGGTTTTTTTACTCCCTTCAATTTATAATATCAATCCCTTGGGTTTATTAATCTAAGGGTTCGTATTCCTTGAGTATATTATTACTCATGAGGTTTATAATATTAATCCTTATGTTCAATATAAATTTGTCGGGTTTATAATCATGGTCAAACATAGTCAACCATGGTCCAACATCACACTGTGAAAAATATTTTCTCAATATGAAAATTAGCCATGGTCTAATGCCGCATTATGACAAAGATTGTCTTGATATGAAAAATCAATCATGGTCAACAATGATCCAATGTGACATTGTCGCAAAGATGATCTTAATATGAAAATTAACCATGGCTAACCATTGCCAACTGTCATCAACCATGGTCAATCATGGTTAACCATGGTCTAATTTAACATTACCATAAAGATTGTATCAATATGAAAATGAAACATGGTCAATTATGGTCAACCATGGCCTAATGTCACATTGTGTCAAAGATTGTCTCAATATGAAAATCAACCATGGTAGACCATGGTCAACCATATTTATTTTAGGGTTTATAATATTTATCTTAGGGTTTATAGACCTCATGTTTATAATATTAATCCATATGGTTCAATATTATTCTCTTTTTTTTATAATCCCTTGGGGCTTTAGTATTAAATCATTGGGCTTCTTATTCCCTTGGGTTTATTAATCTAAGGGTTGATATTCCTAGGGTATAATATTATTCATAGGGTCTATAATACTAATCCTTGGGTTCAATATAAATCTCTTCGATTTATAATCATTGTCAACCATGGTCCAATGTCACATTGTGACAAAAATTGCTTGAATATAAAAATCATCCATGGTCAACCATTTTCAACTATCGTCAACAATGGTAAACCATTATCAATAATGCTAAACCATTGTCAATCGTTTTCAACAATGGTCAATCATGGTTAGCCATTGTCCAATGTCACATTGTGACAAATATTATCTCAATATGAAAATTGACCATGATCAACCATGGTCTAGTGTCGCACTGTAACAAAGATTGTCTCAATAAGAAAATCAACCATGGTCAACAATTTTTATTTTAGGGTTTATACACCTTGGGTTTATAATATTAATCCCTTGGGTTTAATATTATTCCCTTCTATTTATAATCCCTTGGGTTTTTAGTGTTGACCCCTTGGGTTTATTATTCCCTTGGGTTTATGATATCAATTTGTTAGGTTTATTAATCTAAGCGTTCATATTCCTAGGGTATAATATTATTTATAGGGTTTATAATATTGATCCTTGGGTTTGATATAAATCCCTTGGGTTTGCAATGATGGTCAACCATGGTCAACGATGTTTATTTTAGGATTTATAATATTTATCTTAGGGTTTATAATATTAATCCCTTTGTTTTAATATCATTCCCTTCGGTTCATAATCCCTTTGGTTTTTAGTATTAATCCCTTGGTCTTATTCTTCCCTTCGATTTATAATGTCAATCCCTTGGGCTTATTCTTCGCTTAGGTTTATAATGTCAATCCATTGGGTTTATTAATCTAAGGGTTCATGTTCCTAGAGTATAATATTATTCATAGTGTTTATAATAGCAATCCTTAGGTTCAATATAAATTCCTTCGGTTTATAATGATGTTCAACCATGGACAATCATGATCCAACATTACATCGTGACAAATATTTTCTCAATATGAAAATCAATTATGGTTCAATGTCTTATTGTAACAAGGATTGTCTTGGTATGAAAAACAATCAGGGTCAACCGTGGTCAACCATGGTCTAATGTCATTGTCACAAAGATTGTCTCAATATGAAAATCAACCATGGTCAAACATTGTCAACAGTTGTCAAACATGGGAAATCATGCTCAACCATGGTCTAATGTTACATTGTGACAAAGATTGTCTCAATATGAAAATCAACCATAGTCCAACGTTGCATTGTGACAAAGATTTCCTCAATATGGAAATCAACCATAATTAACCATATTTATTTTAGGATTTATAATATTTATCTTAGGGTCTATATATGTTGCGATTATAATAATAATTCAATGGGTTTAATATCATTCCCTTGGGTTTATAATCCATTGGATTTATTAATCTAAGGGTTCATATCCCTAGGGTATAATATGTTTCTTCGGATTTATAATATTGATCCTTGTGTTTCATGTCAATTTGTCTCCATGAGACTTGATCGGTTTATGGATATTTTTACCATCTGTGAACATGTTTGAACCAACTCCCTTAGAAGTCAAACAACCCAAAATATCTTGAAGTAGATGAGAAATTTGGGGAAAATAGTTATCACACCTTGTTAAGTTCCACCTATGCCGATTTTTCTACATTTTCTTGCACATTCGCTGGAATTAACTCTGAGAATAGTGCATATCTGAGCTTTGTCTACCACTATAAACCCACACACGTGAATTAAAGAAAGTAAAAATAAAAAGTACATTATAGAAACATAGTTGGTCAAATATTTCCCAGCTAAAATCTTCCAGGTGATGACTATTCGAACTATAACCCTCAAATGATGCATCTTAATCCCTTTTCTCATGGTAACCTAATCCCCCAATGAAGGAGTCTCATCCTCCTCTTTTGGATCGGAGAATTCTTCCTCTTGACCTATAAAATGGCTAGAGGGTAGAGGGATTGAGGGGGTCAAAACTCAGAGAAGACAAAATTATGTTGTTAGTTTGAGATTCGAAAGCTTGTCATCTAAGGAGGAGATTGAAGGCATTTGGGAGGGGGACCTCACGACATCAAGGTGAAGGTTGTAACGCTCCTCTTAATCTTTGATTAATACAAATGAACACTTTCTCCCATTCATTTTTCTTATTAGCATGGTGAATGCTTTACAATTGTTTACAATGTTACTAAGGCAAAGTCAATTCCTAATCTCCTTGATCATTAGGTTAAGTTGTTTGGATTATTATATCGCATGTGCTTTTGATACTTTTATGGTCAATGTTTGTGGGTCTTATCAAGCATTGAAGAGTTGTATCGAATCATAACAAGGGATCTTCAAATAGGTAAGAGTCTCATCCATTAGCTTTAATTCTTATAATTCAAACAAGTTCAACTTAGGGAAAGGGTCAGTTCAATTGTCTTTCTTGTTTCTAGTTTCCGTCAAGGATCTAGGGAGATTACTCATGTCCGCAAGAGGGATTTGTCCAGTGTAACCAATTGGCGACTCCACTGGGGAACGTCTCTGTTCTCTTCTTTTTCCTTAGTTTTTCTTTCTGATTCTTCTAATCTATCCAAACTTGAGCCTTTATAAATTAATGACCTTTTAGATCTATGTGGTTGATTCTTTGAATTTTTATTTTTTCTTGAGTTTCTACCCCTACGATGTTCTTGTTTGCTGACAAAGTGTAGTTCTGTGCCAATTTTTCCTTAGCAATAGAGCACATGCACACTGCTTTCCACTATTTACCCACACAGGCCTTCAAATTTTTTGGAAATATAGCATTTGATTCAACCTAGACCAGAGTTTGTTTTTCTGGAAGTGTCATTATCTTTGTTTGGACTATATTGTATCTCACCTGAACTCATTTGAGTGCTTTGTTAATGGTTTTTGCAAATTAGGTCTTTTTGTAGAAATTACTTAGGGTTTTGCCTGGTTCATTTGCTAATTGATCAAAAAAAGATAGGTTGTCCATTTGTTTATAATATTCTTATTTTGTTCTGTCAAATACATCAGTTAAGCCTTTGTCGTTTCTTATTTGTGGTCAAACACATTTTGAATTGCAAATTAGGCTTTCTTGAGACCTAGTGCTTTTGTGAAGGAATTGTGGTCTTTTTTTTCTTGATAAAGGAAATTGTTGCTTTCATCTTGGAAATTTCTCCCAATTACATTGTTAGTATAATTAAATCAAAGAATTCATAGGGAAAAATGCGTTTTCTCCAACTCTCTTGATTGATTTTTGTGTTCTTGAAAGTTTTGAGTGATAAGAGATAAAGAGTATTTTGGTTTATTTGACATTTAGGGAAATTTGGAATTTGGTTTGTTATATGCATTTTCATTACATTAATGTGAAATTGGCTACTTTAGAAAAAATGGAAAGGTTGTGAGTTTTTTCATTTCATTTCGAAAAATCAAAGAAACTCTTTATTTTATCTAAATAGGATTTCATCGAATTTGAAAGTTACTATTGAATTTTTAAGTGCATTAAGTTTTTGAGTCATGTCATAACATCAAAAGTTTCACCTTCGTCACTTATTGAGTAAAGAACAACTTAATAATACAAAGTTAATTAAAATTCATCTGGAATTTTACATTTTTTAGGGTTCTTTCTGCCTACAGTAGCTTAAGTGTAGGGATTTGGAATAGGGAAGGAAGTAAACTTTCCAAAGCTACAAACAAACAATAGAATCTTGAGTTAGGGAGAGAAAATCCAATTATTTCCATTTTTCTCTGTGAATCTCTTCTTATACATAAGTTAAGCACAAGATCATGTTGAATATGGTGAAGCGATTGTACCCACTTCATTGGCCTAGATATAGTGATTTTCACAAATTACAACAATACCGAAAGGTATTTGGAATCACTTGAAAGTAAACCTCCAATTGATCATGTGGAGAAGCCTTCAAGGGGATTGAGCTTGTAACTCTACCCTTGCATGTAAATCCGATCTGCGACTGTCCCCCCAGGTAAAATTGTTGTATTTGGTAAACTTAGTGACTATAATCCTAGGGCTCTACCTAATTTTATGACAAAGGTAAGGTCCTGTTGTACCTAGAAAAGACATTAACAAGACTCACCTAGACTTTTTGGAGGGTAATCTTTGCTCGAGATGGTTTATAAAAGATTTGCTTGCACCAGACTGTTTCATTAAGCAGGTTTTTAGGGTAACTATTTCCAAATGCTCATTTCTATAAATATTTTCACCTTGATCACTACGGCATTGGATTTCATCACCAACTAGTGATTATTGATCTTTGTGAAGAGTTAGTTTGTATGGTTTGAACTCCTAGATTTTTTAGCGCGTGTTACTTTATGTGTTGTTTTTTTTACTTTTTAGAGACTTTAGGTGTAATTTATCAATTAACAATTTTTCATTGTGGCGGAATTACCAAGACAATCATGTAGGATACTCGGGGACCCCACTAAGTATACACTGAGCTAGTTAAAAAAGATAAAAGTTGAAAAATCTAAATCATCAGGATCCGGAACTGCAACAGAAATTGAAACTTCTATTATTACAGACTCTGATGTAAAAGAAATTGAAGTTAATCAACCAATAACATCTATTATTTTAGGCCTTGAAGTGACATAAACTAAATTTGATCAAACTCAGAAATTAACATTACACTCAGAAGGAAGTGATTTACAGATTACTGAACTCATTCAAACTGAATCAGATACTAGAGACTTTTTAGATACAAATTTTATTTCTGAACTAGATATTGACGAACCTGAGTCTGATATTTTTTTTAGCGTGAGACTTATACACCTGCTACAGTGCATATTCCAGATCCTCCACATTCACCATGTGTGAAACTTATTATTACTGATAGTCTCCCTCCTGGTCTCATTGCCATTGAAGAACTTGTTTTAGACAAAGAGGAAGAGCCAATAGTTTCTACTAGTGAACCTACAGATATCTCAAATATTTTGTTTAGATCTCTTCACACAGACCCTTGGTATTTCACACCCTTGAACTTCTTAGGACAAGGGATTCTGCGATACATGACTCCTTATCCTACCATAATAGGTTTTGACTAGTATATGATGGCTTCTAGAAGTATCTCATCAGACACATCTATTTTTTCTACTTCTTCAAGTCAACATTGTATGGTGTTTTCTACCACCTGGATATCACTCTCTTGTGGGAGCTTATTCAGGAGCTTCTTCCTCGAACTCATCTTCAAACATGTCAACTAGTGCAATTAATCCTACCAATGAAGGTTTGACATATGAACAGTTTATTAATATGATTTTTGGTAATGTTGGTAATCCACCAACCAACCCAATAGGTGGTTATTACCCGTCTGGGGGGGCAATCGTCGTATCCTACACCTAGAGGACAACCTTTTGGTGGATATACCCTACATCAGGGGGAAACCCCCTACTAGAAATTATCTCAATTATTCTCAAATGCCTCAAAACGATTTTGGTCAACCTGTTATACCTCAACCTGCCATTAGAATGGCTTACCCTAGAAGGAATACAAATAGAACCCTTCATTAAATCAACAGTCAATTTCAGTTGCTTCTCAATTACATGTGTATCAACCCATTCAACATATTGGACAACCTATACGACAATTACCTGTTCAAGGTATGCCTTTTCAAGTCCAACCAACTATCTAGGTTAGTCCATTGACACCTGCCCAACAACCACTTTAGCATCCTATCATGAGTACTCCTCAAACCTTGGTACAATCTTCTATACCAATGACTGTTCAGAACCTAGGTTTAGTCTTGCCTCAATTTCCCTTCGAGGAGTATTGCATGTAACTATCCCACTTATATCACAAGTAATGGTGCAACCTCTTATTTAGTCTTTACCTCATGTGCCAGGTGTTCAATCTATTCCTACAATTCCTTCAATGCTTGAAATACCTGTTGTGAAATCTAATGTCCCATATATGTAAGTGTCATTTCAAGGGAAATGTTCCCAGGGTTTACCCTAGAGTCAGTTTGTTCAAGGTCCACCTTTTCAAGATCAATTTCTCCAAGGTAAACCTTTGCAAAATCAACCCTTTCAAGGAAAGTTCATTCAAGGTCAAATGGGTCAAAATCTCCCTTTTCAGAATCAACCATACCCAGATCATACGTTTCAACAACCCATATAATTGCAATACGGTATGGCTCATCCTGGATATCTAGGAGGTATGCAGGTTACAATTGCATAGGCCATTCCAGGATATCCTAGGTATCCGCCTCCCAATACGAGACTTGTCCTTTAGGGTCATCAATATCCATCTCAGGATCATAACCATTAGTTTCCTTTCATTGCAACTTTAGATTTTCCTGACCTCTCTCAGTTAACTAATGATCTACTTCTTTATTTACCATTTTTGCCAGCCATTCCTACTAAGTTGCCTGGTGATATTCCTAAGTTTGAAGCTCAATCAGGTGAATATCCATCCAACTATGTTATGACCTATCATCTTTGGGGTGCGTAGAACTCATTAATCGATGATTCTGTCAGATTATGACTTCTTTAGCAGACCTTAACTGGTTTAGCAACCAAATGGTATGTAGAATTGTTGTGCACTTCCTTCAGCACATTTAATGCCCTTGCTACAACTTTTTTGACCCATTTTCAGTTGCCCATTCGATATGATAATGGAACCAAACTTTTAACTTCTTTAAAGCAGTCAATGCCAACCCATATATCAGATCACATTCATGAATGGAGATGAAGATGTCGCCTGGTTAATCTTTACATTCCAAACTAGATTTTGGCCGAATGGTTCATAAAATCTCTTTTACCAGTAATAAATGAAGATGTGACCAAAGGAGGTGTTGTACCTAAATATTAAGTAATTGATCATGCTCAATACCTTGATCTTGTTTATACTCAGTCTAGTACTCTATATGAAAGGGTCCTCGATTTACTCTGACCTGGTCAAACTAATCCAGCCCTTACAAGATCACATGCCGCATATGGCATGATTGGTTATGTGAGCCATAAATCTAAGAATAAAAAGAAAATTTCTAGGAAAACTCAAACTTCAACTCTATCTGATTCACCTAAAGAAGATCCTTCTCCTGAAATTACTTTAGAAATTAATGCCATAGAATCATCTACCGACAAGGGTAAGAAATCTAGAAATAAGACAAAGGGAAAAGGCAAAGCTAAATAAGACCCCCATTTTAAGGAGAAACCAAACGAGAATGAACCATATGATGAAAAGAAGAAACCTCGATATCCTTGCCTAGTTTGTGATGAAGATCATTACACCAAGGAGTTCCCACATCATGCCGAAGTTTCTAAATTTGTCAAAAGTTCACCCACTCCTACTGTTTTGAAGGATCCCTTTCCTCCCCAAGATAGTAAAATGGTTTCTCATGACCAATTCTCCTCATTCGTATTGAAAGATATCATGATGATGTCTTCTAAAGTTATGGTACCAACGAGATCCAAATATTACACATCAAAGATTCCTATTGAAATGGAGATGACTCCAGTCGAGCTCATCAAACTTCCACATCTACTCCTCCTTCTTCTAAACCATTGCATATTGAAAATCCAAACTCTAATATGATAATTCGTCTGCCTCCTAAGGGTATGCTTCAAAATTCAACCTTTAACCCTCATGCTAGGGATGCTCAGAACTATAACATCGTCGAGGATTTGGCTATGTCACCTTCAGTTATATCGGCTCTTGAAGTGCTGCAAACTTGTTCAACACAAAGGAAGGTATTATTATCAGCCATAGGATCAGTAGATCCTCATGACTCCAATTTGATTTTTTTTTATCTCGAAAATCATGTCCTGCGTCTCCTACACCAACTGGTTTTCAAATACCAGTTCATGTCAAAACGTGACATGTTTTTTGAGCAATGATTGATGAAGGAGCATCGACATGTATTATGTCCATTACCTTTTGGAAAGCTTTATGTTCTCCAATGATCAATCAATCTACCATGACTTTGAAAGCCTTTGATGGAAGAGGTTTTCATCTGTATGTACTTTTAAATGATTTCCCAATCGAATTAAGGGGATACATGGTTGCAATAGACATTGAGGTTGTTGATGCTCAACTTAACTATAACCTTTTTCTTGGTCGGAGCTGGACTTATGCCATGGTGGCAGTAGTCTCATCATATTCTAGGATGATCATGTTTCGTCATAAAGAAAGAGTTATGAAAGTAGACCAATTATCCTACTATACCCCAGACCCTAACTTCACTGGTAGTGTGCCTTTTGTTGAAAAATCAATGGCTCCATATGAAGAAGTTGGTGTTGGTCTTCTCAAAGACTCATCTTTGATGGGAAATTTTGCATTCCCTCCACCCAAATTCCCTCATAATGATGCCTAGATTAACATGATTACATCAAGTACTTTCGAATCAGGAGATCCGTGGAAAGTACCTTCAGAATAATAAATGATGTTATATAGCAGTGAGATGCCTTGTAGCCTTTTTGAGTTAGCCTATGAGGCAATTCAGTCCTTTTCAAATTCATCAACATCTAAAGGAAATCAAATGAATACGATTATTGATGAATATTCTCATTTGTCACACTTGGAACCAATCTCTATGCCCGATCCTTTTAACAAATATAATTTTAATTGACGAAGGGATTGCGGAAGTTATGACCTTGGATGAAATGCCATGGAATGATACTCATCATCATTCAACCTTATTTCCATCCTTTGACAAAATTGAGAATAATTTCTCATATATGTTTTCATTTGAGACTCTTGGTGATCCTCAATGTCTAATATCTACCCTTTCTTCTAGTTCTAAATAAAATTTAGGGAACATATCGGCAATGATACCCATAGATATCTCATTAAAACCTGGGATAACTGAAAATATTCATATAGGAGCTTCTTGTTCTTTAGAAGAGATTCAAACTTACAATTTCAATAATTTCGCAACATCTTCGTCTGGTCATACGAAGAAATGTCAAGAATTGACCCTAGCATAGTTGTACATGAAATAAAAAATTATCCAGATGTTAATCCTATTAGACAACAATTATGTCCTATACATCCATGAAAAGTTGCCACTATCAAACTAAGGGTGAAAAATTGTTGAAAGCAGGATTCATCTACCCCGTTCCTTTGACTGATTGGGTATCAAATATTGTGCCCATTAAAAAAAAACAAGGAAGTATGAGAGTGTGTGTTTATTACTGAGATATTAATAAATATTGGCCTAAGGACAATTATCCAACTCCATATATCGACCAAATCTTCGATGACTATGCCAAGAATGAATTTTTTTCATTCATGGATGGATTTTCTAGCTATAGTGAGATAAACGTACTCCTTGCCGATCAATACAAAACCACATTTATATGCCCATGGGGAACTTTCTCTTATCGAAAACTCCCATTTGGCTTGAAAAATGTTGGTGCAACTTTTCAGCGAGCAATGTCTTATGCATTCCATGATATCAAGCATATTTTTTAGCCTTATTTAGATGACCTTTCGACTCATTCAATGAAAATGAAAGATCACCCATTGCACTCAAAATCAAATTTCATTAGGTGAAGTAATTACAATATTCACTTGAATCCGTACAAATGTGCCTTTTGAGTGTAATCAGGTCGGCTTCTAGGTTTCATCATTTCAAAAGAAGTCATTCGTGTCGACCCCCTTAAGGTAGAGGTGATTCTGAATTTTCCTAATCCTTCTAGCCTTACTCAACTCCAAATTTTGCAAGGGAAAGAAAACTTTTTGCATAGATTCATCCACTATTATACCGAATTAAACCAGGATTTTACTCGACTATTGAAAAGGGCATTCTATTTTTTTGGGATGATCTTGCTGACAAAGCTTTTGTTGCATTAAAACATGCACTGACCAATGTGCCTTTATTGTATCCACTTAATTATCATCGAGATTACTTTCTGTACTTAGTAGCATCTGATGCCACCATTGGCATGGTGTTAGTCCAAGAGGATGATTCTAGCAGCAAACATGTGATTTACTATTTGAGTAGAAGTTTCACTAAAACTGAGATTAAATACACACATGTGGAGAATCTAGCGTTGGCAATTGTACAAGTTGTTCAATGATTCCGTCACTATATACTTCTCCAAAAAACAACTGTCATTCATATTGCAACTCTGATGAGCCTCATCATTGGGTAATTATATGGGCCTTAATTCAGATTCTAGCTTAGTCAAACCAACTATTCCCATGACTTATTGCATACTTTTGATTATATTTTTTTTTATGAGATGAGTTAGAATTGGATATTTTTCTTTGTGGTCTAATGTGCATTTAATGCAATATTAAAGGATAAAAGAAAGTAATTTTGGAAAAGACCTTGGTCAAAACTTGAATGGGACAAGGGAGAGGAATTATAGGAGGAAAGTCCTCCTCATTTACTACCCCTCCATTCCAATAATCCTCCATAATCTCGGAGTGCAAACAGCCAAATCATGTGGACTAGAAGAAAGTTGAGCAAGTGAAAGACAAAGCACCAATTTATCTTGAGTTTGGGAGATGAGGCTCCCCAATTTTAAGGAATTCGTTGGAGACTTTAGGTATATAAGTAGAGAGGCCTAGGACCCTAGTAGGATTCAGATTTTGTTTGTAAAACTCTACTCTATTTTTGAGCTGCAAGACTTGTGACAGTTTTTTATGTAATCCATTGTTTTGATAATAAGAATGAGTTTTGTTTTGACCCAACACTGAGTTAACTTAGAGGTCTGAAGCTCTTGGGTTAGTGTGCAACCCCAACAACCAAGGCTCCTCTTTATTGTACATGTATACTAGCATAGATTCATAGTTTAATTGTTCATTTGCTCAGTAGCTACATTTCCATTACAACAATGTAGATTAGCTTGGTTGTATCTTAGTTTGCTTCCATTTGTTCCTTCTTTCAATTAGCAGGTTAACAAGGAGAAAAATGATCACCATAAGGTTGTCAGCAGGTGTCTCAACCTCACTTCTTCCCTCTGGGTCCATGACTTGAGGAAGAGACCCTTCAACAGCCCCAAAAACACAGATTTCTAGTTCTTGCATGAGCTTTAGAGTTTGTTGTCTTGATTTAGCATTTGGTGCATTTCATTGTCATATTTTTCCATTACTCCATTTCTTCAATAAGATCTCACTCATGCTTTCATTCCCTTCAACACTTTCTTCATGCATAATATAGGAAATTGATTCATGCTTTTCTAGTTTACGAAAATGTATCTTGTTGCATAGTTCTTGGAAAACACACGTGTTTTAAGCAAAGCATGTACTTCAAGAGGAGACCCAAACTTCATCACCAGTAGCCATCTTCCACTTCATCCACCCTAGTCATCTCTTCTTCCACCATCACCCTCACTAGTTTTTTTGTCATTTTTCATTAAAATTCCCCTACATACATTGAGCGAATCTAGCCATCTATGATATTGGATATTGTCTCCTGAGTGTTCCTAGACCTTCTAACACCCCATCCCACTCATGACACACCTTTCCCAAGCTTCCCAACACCTCCAACACCTCGCAATTAGCTCTTGGTCGTATCCTATAGGCTTCTTGTAATTCCTACAGGATCATCCTATAGGTTTCTAGTACATCATCTAGGTTTTCCTAAAACGGCCTATTTTGAGGCCAAATTGATGTCAAAGCTCTAGGAAGTCACAAAAATTCAATCCTAGGACCCTTCCACACCATCCCACCACTCCATAAGCCTTTTAGCCATCCTCAATCACCTTCCATCCTCATGTCACATCCACAAGAACAAGTAATTTTCATACTTGATTTTTCCTAAAAAAACCATAAAAGTGAAAAAATATTTAGTTTAGTTTTCTTTCTTACACATTAGTATTGTTTGATGCTCTTTACTTTTGTAGCTTAGATAGCAACATTAGGTTAGTGATGATTTAGAAATTCTTCTTAGTACAATTATTTAAATGTTTAATTAGGATATGGTATGAGTTAGCATTACATGTTGTTTTCTTCATTATTGCAGTAGTGTAGCTCCCTTAGAATAGATTTTCTCTTCTTCCATCAAAGAATCAAGATTCTTCTGACTCTATAGAAGTCTGGCTTAGAAGCCCTGGAGTCTCTCACCGAATGAACAGTGACAATAAGCAGGACCTTCACTTTTATTTTTGCATATAGCACTGTCACCTCCAAGTTTGTATGAACCCTGGGTTGATTAGTAAAGTTGATAGCCTAGGAGTTGCAGCATCCTTGCTACAATACTGGTGCTCATCACTTCTTCACACCGTTGTCGGGGAGGTGTTTAAGTAGAATGTGATTAATACTTTCTTTTCTTCTACTTCTTGTCTTCAAATTTTTTCCATTAGTTTATTTCTGCAAAAGTAATATAGTAGCTTCCTTTCTTTCATTTTTCATTATCGGATTTCCTTTCCATTCTACAAGTGGAATTTCAATTCAGCGAGTGGCTTTTTCATTTTGTCAGTGATTTTAATTCAATAAGCAATTTCGTTTCTGCAAAGTATCTTCCAGCTTTAAAAAATTACAAAACCAACCCAAAAATATTTCCTTTCATGACTCGTAGGAATAGGGACAATTTAGGGAAACTTTTTCCAAATACCCCCACTGAATCCAAAAACCAACCTTCTCTCTTCTTCAGTGGTTGTGAACTGGAGGAACCTTTAGGTGAGCAACCTAGAATATTTGAAGAACCAACAGGGGAAGAAGAAGAATAGGAACCCATTCCTACTAAACCAATGGTTCAAAGCCTAAATGATAGAGGGAATAGAGAGAGAGAGTTGAGGGTGCCTTCCCCATCAGGGAAACCAATGGGGAGACTAAGATGAAGAATATAAGCCCCTTTTCCCTACCTCATTTCCATGGCCTAACCACAGAAGACACAGAAACTTTCCTATTTTATTTTGTTCTTATATGCCGAACCTATGACTATACAAATGATGAGCAAAGTTAAAACTATTTCCATCTACCCTCAAGGATGCAACATTGCGTTGGTTCATGGGCCTACCTGGAGATAACATAATAACCTGGGCTCATATGCAGCAGGATTTTAACAACAAATATCAAGACTATTGTAGGTCAAAGGATACTAAAGAAGAGATTTTCAAGATGACCATAGGCTAGGAGGAATCCTTAGAAGAGTACGAAGAAAGATTCCAACTCAGTTACAAAAGGGCCAGGTGCACACTCGACCCTGAGTCACTAAATTTGGTCTTGCTCTAGGGAGTAAGAGAAGACCTTCTGGATACCTTACACTTGTTAGCAGGAGGAGATATCTACCAATTACCCTATGAGGATATCAAGACTGTCTTTAGAAGCCATTCTAGGGCAGCCAGGAAAAAAGGTAGGGGTGGTAAACCTATGGTCAGCACATCATCTTCCAACTCATCCATGAAGGGTGAAATTGGAAATATGTTGGACGATTTCAAAAGTGAGATGCTGCAAACCATTTCCTTGCAAATGGACACCATGAAAATCAAAAGAAAGCAAGAGGAAGCAAAGAGAGCCTTGGCCATCTTTTGTCCTAGATGCACCAGAAGGCATCCTAGGAACAAATGTCCATTGAATTGTATTAAAATTTTCTCGGTCTATGAAGAGAACCACTCCACAGACAAGTGCCCTTCATTACCCAGACTCAAATATATATATCAAGGAGATGAAGGGGCCACTGAGCAGCTTTGCTACATTGACTAAAGGAGGCCTCCTGGCCTAGACCATACCAACAGGGCATGCAAGGGTTATCCCATGCATATTACAATCCCAACCAAAACACAATTATACCTTCTTGGGGATCCCTTGCTCATCCTTCCTGGTCTACATCCCCTCCTTGGTCCTATGCATCTTAGTATCATTCCCAGCTAGTCATTTCAACCTTACCCTCTGCCACAACCTCATTGGAATACACCACTCTAGGGGTGGAGGCCCTAATACAACAATGCTCTAGCTCTATTGCCTCCACCACTTGCCCAACCACAACTCCTACACTCTGATCCACCCAAGCAACCCCAAATGACTGCCCATCCAAATTCGAACCCAAACAATAGGCAAGCTTAGCAAGTATATAGTGGAGAGACATCATATCCAGCTTATGCTATGGAAATCCAAGAGATTAACTTAAGATCTGGGAGAATCCTCCCAGATAACCAACTTGCCACTCCACATGGGTATGTTGAGGAAGAAGGAGAGGAAAGTAACCAGAAAGTAAATCCACCCTTTCCTAAGAGATTAGCCCAACCACTCCAGCCTACCCCAGAAGAAATTGAACTTCTGGGAGAATTGAAAAATCTATGTCTAAAGATCCCCCTTCTCCAAGAAATAAAAGATGTTCCCATTTACAATAAGTTAATTAAGGAGAAATGTTTCAAGCATCTTGGAAGAAGAAAAATGGATGCCCCTACCATTAATATCATTGGGAAGTTGTCTGACTTAATGTTGGGGCAGGTAATATTTCCAAAATATTTGGACCCTAGAAGCCCTATAGTAGATGTGCACATTAATGTCACTATTGTCCCACACACTCTAATCGATCTTGGGGCTCCCATTGATGTGATGACCAAGGACACAATGTTCAAGCTCAACCTCCAAGGGTCATTAAGGAAGACCACAATAGTTTTGTAACTTGCAAACCGTTCCATAGTCACCACTAAGGTAATTGTGGAGGATGTGATGGTCTCCATTGACTCTTGGGAGTACCCTGCAGATTTTCTAATTCTCCAGCCTAATGCTAAGCTCACTGGTTATCCTCTCATCCTTGGGAGGGCATGGTTGGCCACAGATGATGTTTACATTAGCTACAAAGTTGGGAATATGACCATTAAGAACATGCATATGTCCAATAAGTTAGTCCTATACCCTCCTGCTCAACCTTCTCTAGAGCATGATTTACCTTTATGGTTGGAGGAGGAGGAAGAAGATGAGGTTTGTTCTACATAACTTTATACTTTATAAGAAACTATGGGAGGAGGACAACAAGATGAGGATGACTTTATTGAACACCTGGTCCAAAGTCCAACTCCTGGTTCATTACCATCAGAAGAAGAGGTAAAGGAAACCTTGAAAAATCATCCAATTGACTTATGCTTGGCTAATTCCAACCCACTCCATGTCAAAGCCATAGAATTTGGCCCAGAGAAAAACTTGAAAGTTAATCCATCCCTTTTTGCTCTCAAAGATGAAAAGCTATGCAACATGTTAAAAGAAAACCTAGAAGCCTTTGCTTGGAGTTACATGGAAATGAAGGGAGTACACCCCTCAGTGTGTACTCACCACATATACATCAAAGAAGGTTGCAAACCGGTCCGGAAACCACAAAGGAGGATGAATCCAACTCTTAAAGATATAGTTAAAGAAGAACTACAAAAACTACTAAATGCAGGATTCATTTACCCTATCTCCAACAGTGAGTGGGTCTCCCCTTTAGTGTTAGTTCCCAAGAAAAATGGTAAGTGGAGGATTTATGTCAATTACAGGGAGTTGAACAAAGCCACAAAGAAGGATCATTCTCCCCTACCCTTCATTGACCAAGTGTTAGACGACCTGGCATGGAAAAAGTTTTTTTTCTTTCCTGATGGATTCAATGGGTACAACCAAATCCAAAGCTGCCTAAAAGACCAGGATAAGACCACATTCACCTATCCTTGGTGTATTTTTTCCTATAGGGTCCTTCCTTTTGGCCTATGCAATGCTCCTGCCACTTTCCAGAGAGAAGTCTTGAGTATTTTCACCGAATTAGTACATGATGCAGTGGAAATTTATATGGATGATTTTACACCTTATGGCTGTGATTTTAAAGAAGCCCTGACTAATCTAGATAAAGTATTACATAAATGCATTGAAATGAACCTGTCTCTCAGTCCTGAAAAATGTGAATTCTTAATGACTAAAAGGACCATTCTAGGTCATTCAATATCTTAGCAGGGACTGCACATGGACTCGAACAAAATAGCTATCATCTAAAGGGTCCCACCTCCACAAAATCAGAGAGATATTAGGATTTTCTTAGGGTTAGATGGATACTACCAAAGGTTCATAAAGGACTTCAACAAGTTGGCTGCTCCTTTATTTGGCTTGTTGGCCAAAGATTCTGAGTTTATATGGTCAAAAAGATGTCAAGAGGCCTTAGACATTCTGAAGGGTAAGTTAACCACTACACCAATTCTCTAAAGCCCGAACTGGTCCCTCCCCTTTCATATTCATGCTTATGCCACCCACAAAGCCATAGGAGAAACCTTAGGTCAGGTAGAGGAAAAACTACCTTATGCCATCTATTTTATCAGTAAGAACTTGTTAAAGGCTGAGCTAAATTATATAGTGACTGAAAAGGAACTCCTAGCTGTTGTGCATTCATTAAACAAATTCAGGCATTACATTACATGCTATCAAACAGTTGTGCACACTAACAATGTTTCAATCAAATATTTAATGAACAAACCAGATGTGAATGCTCAAATTATAAGATGGTTTTGTTTATTACAACATTTTGATCTAACCATTGTTCATAAGCCTCGTAAGGAAAATGTTGTTGCAGACTTTTTATCTAGGGTGAATATTCCTGCAGGTGAAGAAGGAATGGTGGATGAACAATTACCAGATGAGCACTTGTTTTCTATTTCATTTATCTCTCCATGGTTTGCTGATATAACAAACTATTTGTTATCAGCACATTTCCCAACAAAATTTCCCTCCAAAGAAAAGAGCAAGATAATGAGGAAAAGCACCCCCTTCACCTAGATTGAGGGCAATCTTTTCAAACTTGGCCCAGATCAAATCTTGAGAAGGTGTGTAAGGGAAGAGGAAGTTTTTTACATCCTTATGACCTGTCATGATGGGCCTTGTGGAGGTCACTTTACAACAAGGAGGATACCATTCAAAGTGTCACAAGCAAGCTATTTTTGGCCCACCCTTCATCAAGATGTGAAAAAGTACACTAGTCAGTGTGATCAGTGACAGAGGATGGGAAAGCCTACTCCAAGAGATGAAATGCCCCTACAGCCTCAAGTGACTTTAAAGCCATTTGACAAGTGGGGCATGGACTTCATTGGGCCTATCAACCCTCCTTCAAAGCAAAAACAATACATTATTGTGTGCACTGATCATTTGACTAAGTGGGTAGAAGCCAAGGCAATTAAGGCAGCAACAGAAGAGAAGGTGGCTGAGTTCCTAAGGGAGATTGTATTCTACAAATTTTGGTACCCTAGAGAGCTAGTCACAAACCAAGGTAGCTAGTTTACCTCCAACATGATTGAAGAACTGCTCAACCATCACAAAATCAAGCATAGGACCTCCACTCCCTATCATCCACAAGTTAATGGGAAAGTGGAGGTGACTAATAGGGCACTGGAGGGCATCTTAACCAAGGTAGTGAGCAACAATAGGAAGGATTGGGAATAGAGACTAGTTGAGGCCACCTGGGCCTATAATACCACATGGAAGACCACCACTGGATTTACACCCTATGAGCTGGTCTATGGAAAAAAGGCCTTGATGTCCATTGATTTTGAATATAACACATTGAGGATGGAAACCCAACTAGATTTGGATCTTAGTCATGCACAGAAAGAGAGATTGTTCCAATTGAATGGCTTGGATGAATTTAGAATGCAAACCCTCCTACATATAGAGATAGTTCAACTTCAAAGGAAGATCTGGCATGATAAACATATTAAGGAGAAGTAATTTGAGGAGGCCGATTGGGCATTGTTATATGATTCTAGGTATAGAGACTTCAAGGGAAAGCTAAGGACAAGATGACTCGGACCTTATTTTGTGGAAAGATACCATGATAATGGTTCAGTGCAAATCAGAACTATAGATGAAGAAGCCATTCCGTTGCTTGTTAATGGGCACTGATTGAAAATGTACAAGAGACCTTTATCAAAGCAAGACTTAATTGACAATATCAATAAAACAGTGATGATGGTGGAGCAAGTTCCAGCTCCTCCCTCATCAATTCACTAAGAAAGAAGAAAGAATAAGGACTCAGGTGAAAACCTCCATGAGGCGCCTAAGTCCCATATTTGGGTTGAAACCCTCGTGAGGCAACCCAATGATGAAAAAAAAAAGGAAAAAATAATAAGAATATTCCTGGATGAAAACCTCCCTGAGGCGCCTAGGGGAAACAACTAGGTTGAAAACCTCTCTAAGGAAGCCTAGTTGCTCTTCCAAAAAAAGAGAGAGAAAAAAATATATAATTGTTATTTGCAGGTGGGCGAGAAAGACAATCAAGGAGCAAAAAGAGGATCCAAAGGGAACCCTACCTCACACATATTCATCTCCCCCACTCCTCACCATGCATCCTTCCATCATTTCTATCATTTTTCCACTCCATTTCTTCGATTTATGTGAAGACTGTGTTTTCTGCAAGGTCCCATGTATTCCTACAAGATCCTCTGAAAACCTACACGATGATCCTATAGGAATTACAAAGGCCCAGAAAACCTACAGGAAGCAATATGGGGGAACATGGTAGGTTTTTGGGTCCATAAAATTCATCCTAGGCATGATCTAACACCTCACCTCGTCTACCATCATCATCCCTACACTCACCATTCAAAAAACAAAATATCAGTTTCAATAGTTTCTGCCATTATAGAAAAAAAGGAAAAAAATAGAGAGGAGTAAGAGCATTACCTGAGTGTCCTTTTCTCTACACACACTCCTACTCCATCTATCCATTCATTGCACCATCCTCACAACCCCAGGCAACAACATGATTAAAGAATCCTGAGGGAGAAGCAGCTACAGGACATCTTGTAAGAAATCCTGTAGTAGCCTATCCCATAGAATGCCAATCAACAGCTACAGGTCTTCACTAGGATGATCCATGAGGTCAACAACAACAACATCATTAGATCTTCAGTCATATATACCTACAAAATCCAAGAAACCATTAGCAGATAACAAGAGGAGGAAGAAGAATGGCATGCAGCAAATAAACAACACAACACCTCTGATCTTCGACACTTGCAACATGGCATCGAAACCATAGATAAGTATCCCATTCACTCACTCATATTCATCATTAAATCAAAAGTTATAAGGGTTACGAGATAGTTGGTTTATAAGTCAAAAGGTGGCAAGTTAGCTTGGCCACCTTCGTTCAGTCAACATATGCAAAATCGGGTGTCCTCTCACACGTGGCTGCAGTCAACTCAAAGACAGAGGAGGAGTAGGACAAGAAGTGGTTAAACTACGGATCTAAGAGGTGGGAGATGATTGCGAGGAGTGGGAAATGATGAGGTTGTAATGGGGACCAATGGTCCAAAAATGGAAATGTACCTCTGTTTCCAGCACACCACCTCACCCCGAAACACCATACAAGGAAATGAAACATCGTTCGCATGCATTAGTGCATTCCAACTCCTTGAAACTCACTCACTCAATTCACTCTCATAACTTTGGCCACCCACTGAAACAAGGATCCATCGTTCAACACAAGAATTCCTATAAGAGCATGCACAAGAATTCCTACAGGATATAGTATACATGATCAGTCTACATGATAGACAAAGGCAGTCTACAGGACAGGAAGAGAAGATTTCAAGAGGGGATATCACGGGAATTGTCCACTTCCATTGTTCTAAAGAGGTAGGCTCTAAAATTCCATCCACATTTACAAATAAATGAACCAAAAATACTCTAAAATCTAGTGAATTTAGCAACTGTGAGAGGTAAATTCCATACACAGTCAACTCTGTTTTGCTCCTGCATTTAAAAATTCTTTTGTCAATCCTCTCATTTTTTCCTCAAGCTACACAAGCAAGATGGCAGGATGGTTCAATAGGAGAGAGACCACAAACACAGTGAGGATACAACAACACCCCCAGGTGTTTGAAATCTTTACAAGACACAACTCGATAGGGTCTTTCGAAAAATTCACAGGGTATGATGATGAGGTGGCTCAAGAATTTTCTCATTCCCTCACTCCACATAGCAAAATCCATGCCACTATTTTAGTTAGAGGCCTCATTATAAATCTCATCCCCGAGCTCATCAATAGGGTCACCACACTTCCCCTAGGAATTCCATGGAGAAAAGAAGACAAAGGAGACAATCAGGTGGCAAAAAGGAAATTCATTTTAGAAGGTGAAGAACCCATTGAGGACAAAAATAGAGTAAGGAGGGAGAGTTTGTCATGCCCATGGAGTGAGGTAGGCTACCAAATCATCAAATATATCTCATGTGAGGGTAGATATAATGTTTTTTATGGCTATCATTTTAGGATCCTTGAAGAATTAAGATTTGGGGTAGAAACACAAGTTCACCAAAGACTTAGCATACCCTATTTCTTGATGCAATCACTCATAAACTCTAGCAACAAAGTGAAGGAAGGAAATTCCCAACAATTGGCTTACCATGGGTTGATTAGGATCCTCATTGAGGGTGCCATCCAAAACCTCAGAATCCCTATAACATGGTTAGTCTTCAGAGAATTGCCAATAGACGTTGACATCAAAACCCTCAATTATGATGTTAGTCCTTCTGTTAGTGAGGAGGAGGAAAAACAGGAAGAGGAAGATACATAGCTAGATAAGGATGAGATGGATGAAGAAGAAGTTGATACAGAGGAACATGATGAAGCAAAAGAAGAAGAGAGAGAAGAGAAGGAGGATGATGGTGAAACAAAGGAGGAAACTAAGGAAGAAACTGATGGAGATGAGGAAGAACCATAAGAGGAAGAAGAAAGAAAAAATAGAGAGGAAGAAGGCATTGAAACACAGAGGAAAGAACAAAAGGAGGAGACACCTAGGGTGTCCCTAGAGGCCACTGAGAGAGAGGCAACAGTTGTGCTCACTGCTCTTAGCACCCCAATCAAGCAAAAAGGAAAGAAAAGGAGGCAAACCCCCTATATTTCAGAACAAGAAAGAGCACAAGAATCAAACAAGGGAAGCCACAAATATAAACAAAAATTCCCGTTGAGATTGAAGATTCCCCTACTCAAAGAGACAAAATGCCTTCCCCTAAGTCATCAATCACATATGTAAGGAGGCCCAATACTAAATCAACTTCCTAAAAAGGTAAGGCAATCCTATAGGATCCACAACAAAACCTACAGGAAGCAAAAACAATCCTACATGATACTTTGCTGAAACTACAGGAAGCACATAAATTGGAAAGAAAGATAGGGGAACAACAAGAAACAAAAGAAGAAGATGCAGAGACAAAGGAACCAATCCCCAAACCTAACCTGGACTCCTATACTGGTTTAATGAAGGAGGCAGGATAATACCTCAAAAATTTGCCATCCCATTGTTTTTCGAACTTGAGAAGGAGAGGGCCAGAACCCACCGATGAATGCAAATCACCAAGCCAAAAGGGGTGGAAGATATTGGGCACATGGAATAGAAACTCAAAGAAATGGGCAAAAGAGATAAGTGGCTTAAGGGATAGAGAAGCAACCATGAGAAGTCAACTTGAGAGAGAAAATGCATGGTTGAGGGGACAACTACAGGAAAGAGAGAACCAACTAGCATGTATGGCCAGCCTCTCCTTGGAGGCCATCTAGTGTAGGGTGCCAACTAAATCCTATGCTCTTTTCATTAAAGAACAATGGCTGCAATTTCAGATTAGGACACTAGCACAGAGGGGAACCATGACATTTTAGACTACAGACATTTTTTTTTATCTTTGTAATCAAAGTACACTAGACGATAGGGCCAAAATGGTTGAGTTTCATTTTCACAACATGGCCCTCACAAACATGAATGTTTGGGACCCTAATTCCAAGTTAGGAGATCTACAATTAGTGGCTTTGGCATCATCGATGAACCATGAGGAGTCAAGAGTTGCAGAGATGAAAACAATATTAGCCAGAGAGAAAAGTGAACCTCTTTTCATATGAGCTGAATAATCAAATTCCATGGCCCTAATCAGCACCCATAATTTGATTGCAAATGATCCTCAACTAACACCTAGATATCTTCCTACCCAAGAGAATGCAATTTCACATTTTGAGGATATGTTTAGGCTACTAGGAGATGATAATATACATGCCTGCCTAAGGAGATGGAACACACTGCCACACACCTTGAAGATAAGAGAATATCAATCCCATCAAAGGTTGAGAGAGGCACTCAATAGGACAAATATATATAAGTAATCAATGAAAAGGTTGAAAGTCAATTGAATAGGCCTAAAACTCAGTCCACCACTACTCCTAGGAATGCTAGAAGGGAGAAAAGAAGAAGAAAAGAGGCAGTGGGAAGAAATAGAAAAGAAAGTAGGCTTCTATGAACAAGAATAAAGACCATAACAGAGGCATGGTATGTCAAAGAAGCTACCAGAGCCATGAAGGACATGGATACTGACTCAGTTTCTCAGAGGATTAGCAACGCTTTCAGTAGTGGGTGATGATAAGCCTCATAATTGGGTAATTATATGGGCCTTAATTCACCTCCTGGCTTAGTCAAACCAACTATTCTCATGACTTATTGCATAATTTTGATTATATTTTGTTTATGAGATGAGTTAGAGTTGGATAATTTTCTTTGTGGTATAATGTGCATTTAATGCAGGATTAAAGGATAAAAGCAAGGAATTTTGGCGAAGACCTTGGTCAAAACTCAAATGGGACAAGGGAGAGGAATTATAGGAGCAAAATCCTCCACATTTACTACCCCTCCATTTGAATATTCCTCCATCAGCTCGGAGTGAAAACAACCAAATCACGAGGACTAGAAGGCAACCAAGTAAGTGAAAGACAGAGCACCAGTTTATCTTGAGTTTGGGAGCCAAGCCTCCCTAATTTTAAGGAAGTCTTTGGAGACTTAAGATGTATAAGTAGATATGCCTAGGACCTTAGTAGGATTCAGATTTTTTATTGTAAAAATCTACTCTATTTTCGAGCTGCAAGACTTGGACAGTTTTTGATGTAATCCATTGTTTTGATAATAAGAATGAGTTTTGTTTTGAGCCAGCACTGAGTTAACATAGAGGGTTGAAGCTCTTAGGTTAGAATCCAACCCTAGCAACCAAGGATCCTCTTTATTGTACATGTATACTAGCATATATTCATATTTTAATCGTTCATTTGCTTAGTCGCTGCATTTCCATTACAACAATGTAGGTTAGATTGGTTGTATGTTAGTTTTCTTCCATTTGTGCCTCCTTTCAATTAGCAGGTTAGAAAGGAGAAAAAGGATCACCATAAGGTTGTCATCAGGTGTCTCAGCCTCACTTCCTCCCTCTGGGACCATGACTTGAGGAAGAGACCCTTCATCAGCCCCAAAAACATAAATTTCTACTTCTTGCATGAGCTTTGGAGTTTGTTGTCTTGATTTAGGATTTGGTTCATTTCATTGTCATCTTTTTCCATTACTCCCTTTCTATAATAATATATCACTCATGATTTCATTCCCTTCAGCACTTTCTTCGTGCATAATATAGGAAATCGAATCATGCTTTTCTAGTTTATGAAAATGTATCTCATTGCATAGTTCTTGGAAAACAGACATGTTTTAAACAAAACAAGTACTTCAGGAGGAGACCCAGACTTCAACACTAGTATCCATCTTCCACTTCATCGACCCTAGTCATCTCTTGTTCCACCATCACCCTCACTAGTGTTTTTTTCATTTTTCATAAAATTTCCCTAGATACATTGAGCAAATCTAGCCATCTTTGATCTTGGATATTGTCTCATGAGTGTTCCTAGACCTTCTAACACCCCATCGCACTCATCACACACCTTTTACAAACTTCCAAACACCTCCAACTCCTCACAATTAGATCTTAGCCGTATCCAGTAGGTTTCCTATAATTCCTACAGGATCATTCTGTAGGTTTCTAGTACATCCTGTAGTTTTTTTCCTGAAACGGCTTGTTTTAAGGAAGAATTGATGGCGAACCTCTAGGAAGTCACAAAAATCCTCCTAAGACCCTTCCACACAATCCAACCACTCCATAAGCATTTTAGCCTTCCTTAATCACCTTCCATGTACTTATCACATCCATAAGAACAATTAATTTACATACTTGATTTTGCCTAAAAAGACAAAAAAGTGAAAACAGATTTAGTTTAGTTTTCTAGCTTACACATTAGTATGGTTTGATTCTCTTTACTTCTATAGCTTAGATAGCATCATTAGGTTAGTGATGATTTAGCAATTCTGCTTAGCACAATTATTTAAATGGTTAATTAGGATATGGTGTGATTTAGCATTACATGTTGTTTTCTTCATTACTACAATAATGTAGCTCCCTTAGAATAGATTTGCTCTTCTTCCATCAAAGAATCAAGCTTCTTCTAACTCTATAGAAGTCTGACTGGAACCCTTAGGGTCTCTCGCTAAATGAATAGTGACAACAGGCAGGACCTTCACTTTTACTTGTGCATATAGCATAGTCACCTCCAAGTTTGTACGAACCCCGGGTTGATAAGTAAAGCTGGTAGTCCAGGAGTTGAAGCATCCTTGCTGCAATACTAGCGCTCATCAAACTCCATGATGTATATTCTCACTAAACAATTTCTAGGGGGCAAACACTCCAAGTGGATAATTATCTTACAAGAGTTTGATTTGGAATTTGAAAAATCCAAATCAAAGAAATCTTTGATTTTCGTCGAATAATTGTGTGACGTTCCTCATATTGATATAGAAACTGTAACAAAAGATTATTTTACTGACAAATCTCTATGTCTTATTAGTACATTAAATCTGTGGTATGGAGATATCATTATATATCTCCAAACACAGACTTTTAGGTCTGAGTTATCTAAAAATGATCATTGTCGAATTCGATACCAGTCCCAACAATACAATATTATTGGTGACACTCTTTACCATCACAGTATCAATTCTATATTTTGACGTTGTTTGACTCTCCAAGAGGACAAAAAAACATTAAATGACTACCACTTCAGAGCATGTGGTGTTCATATGTCTAAGTATGCTACTGCCTAAAAGATATTACGTGTTGGTTATTTTTGGGCCTCAATGTTTAAAGATTACACTACTACAATCCGCAAATGTTATAATTGCCAAGTCTACGATTGCAAAATGTGAGCACCTTTAGCTCCTCATCAAATTATCATAGATGTCGGTCATTTTTCCAAATGGGGTATCGATTTCATCACTTGTAACCCTCACTCGGTCGAGGGGCATGGTTATATTATCCTTGAAGTTGAATACTTTACGAAATGGGCCAAGGCGATGCCTACATATATAGACGATGATGAAACTACAATTTTTTTCATTTTCAATCATGTGATTTCTCAGTTTGGTGTCCCAGAAGCCATTTTTACAGACCATGGTAGTCATTTCGTACCTTTATGATGGTCAAACTATCCGCACAACTTGGCCTACACCATGATAGCTCTACTTTGTACTATTGACAAGCTAATGGTCAGGTCGAAGATGTTAATAAATTTTTAACCAATATGATTAAACGAATAGTTGGTATTCATAAAGGAAACTAGAATTCTATGCTCTTTTCAGCATTGTGGGCTTACCATACTACTACAAAAATGTCGACTAGTTTTACTCCTTTCCAACTCGTTTATGGTTTGGAAGCAATATTACCAATTGAATGTGAAATGTCATCCCTAAAACTAGCTATCAAATTATTATCTGCTACCTTTGCAAACGAATAACATTTTGTACATTTAGCACATTTAGATGAAAACCACCGTGATGTCACACTAGCTAGCGACACTCACAAAAAACATGTCAAAGCTTAGTTTGATTAAAAAATTAATCCTCGTTGATATTCAGAAGATAACCTAGTCTTGGTTTATGACCAAGCTCATGAAAAGTTAGGCGCAAGAAAGTTCGAACCCATATGGCATGGCTCTTACATCATAAAATGATTATTAGCTAAAGGAGCCTATGAACTGGTTGATTACAATGGTATTCCTTTGGGAAAGCCCAAAAATGGTCTTTACGTAAAGAAATATTATGCATAAAATATTTGGTGGAGATCTATACAATATTTACCATTTTTTAGGTATGTGTGAGAGTTAATGTTCTTCACATTTTCTACTACTTCTCCTGCTTCTCTTGTTTTTACACTTGATTTGCAGATGTCGATGTTCTCTCAGACTTACATTGACTTTGTTGATGGTGCTAGTCATAGTACTTAGAATTTATCTTCCCCAACTTGGGTTATCTATTGCCATAGTGATGTGTTAGTCTCTATTCATGGAATATGTCTCGGTCAAACAACAAACAACATAGCTGAATATAGCGCAGTCATTGAGCTATTAGATGATACCATCGCATTTGGTATTCAATGTTTGATTGTTAGGTTAGATTCGTAGCTCATGGTATTACATTTAAATGGTGTCTATACATTATGGAGTCCAACAATATTAAGAGTGTTTTTACGAGTCTATCTTTTGGAAAGGCAATTTGATTATATCGAATATCAATGCATTCTGAGATATTTAAACACATTGATAGATGCATTTGCGAATCATGTGTTAAATAGACATTTGCAACATTTGTAAATTAAAAACAATATTCATACTTTGATCAAGATAGACAATAGGATAAGTAGTATTTTTTCATTAAAATAGATTTTGTATAAAAGTGTGTGTCTACAAAAACATGTCATCCAAGGACATAAGGCCTCATGGCATTTTATTTTCTGAATATGTTGACACCAAAAATCAAAATGTGGTCCTAGAAACTAGAACAACTAAGCATGATGATAATCATGATAACAAACGATATCACGAGCAACTCGATTTAGCAAACGTCTAAGGGGCCCTTGAACCCCAACTACATGTCTATGATAGGTGTGAGGAATCTCATATGTCCCAATCTCTTGGATATTTGAAGTCAACCTCTCAAGGTTGTGTTCCAACTCTATCAAGATATCCTCTGCCTCTGGGTTAGCTATCGCAACTGCTATAGGCTACCTTCCTTGTCTATCAAATTGTTTGATCCCTGCTAGTCGAGTTGGGCCCACGTCTACACATACATTTTAGATAATTAGCCTTTGAAGAAAAAAACCATATAAAAATATAAAAATTTAGAAATATGTCAAAATGTGAAACTCTCACCTAAATCACCCCACTGGGTTCTAGCTAGAAGTGGGATATGATGGTCACCTATGTAATCCATCCCGACATATGGAAATTCGTCAATGGGAACAATCTACTGGCCTAACCAGTCAAAAAACTATGAAATATACCTCACTACTAGTCCATCACCTCCATGGCATGCCATCGGTGCAACCCACCTCATCATGTGTGGATCCCTAGGTGTTACACTGAAATTTGTCACCATGACTATCTGCAGTTAATATGGCTCCATCAATAGTCATATTATCCTCCTTATCAAGCCTAATACCTCTGCTCTTCATGTCAAACTTCAAAAAGAGAGAAAGTCACTAAAAAACATGTTTATCTCTGGGTACGCAGGATCTCTCTACCTTGCCTGCGTGTACGCATCCCAAGCTCATTGTACCTGCGTACTTGTATGCTCTGTAAGCCAAAGGATGGGTGCGTACTCCTCTAAAGGTCAAAAGGCGTGAGTTTCATCTTTAAAAAGTTACTTGTGGTCACTTCTAGAGCTTTCTAGAAGAATGTTTGACGTGTATTGAGCGCCTCCAGATGGTTCATGCATCCCTATGTTAGAGGAACTTATCCCATC